>VDFB02379877.1:74319-176142 GCA_007258455.2 Sequoia sempervirens | reverse complement strand
AAAGACAAAATTGCAAAGTTGCACAAGCAACTTTTGCAACATTTTTACAAAATTGAAAAAACTTAACAAAATGACCCTATATGACTTGAAAACATAAAAAATGGTCATAATGGACCTTATTACATCAAAATGTTAGTTGACACCTGAAAATACACACTTGACTTGACATATTTACATCCATTGACCAAAATTGACTAGGTGCTTCTACACCATACATTCGGGGAGAAAAGAATCTCATGCTCCACCTAAGATCAATTCTTAAACAATTGGTCCATGCTTTTTAATTTCCTCCTCTATCATCCATGTTGCATCCTCATGGAGAAGACCTTTCCATTTCACAAGATATTCATTATACACTTTGTGTCTTGTTCTCTTCACCTCCTTTGTGTGCAAAATACTTTCAAGCTTCAAAGGCTGAGTAGGTGGTAAATCCTTGACCCAATCTTCATCAACATGTACATCAGCTGTACCTACAATCACAGATCCCTTGAAATGGTATAGGTAAGAAACATTAAAAATTGGAGAGATAGAAGCTCCAGGAGGGAGTTCTATCTCATAGGCATTGGCTCCAAACTTATAGACCACTCTACATGGTCCAATTTTCTTCATCAACAACTTTGTGTACTTTCCCTTTGGTAGCCTCTCCTTCAAATATGCTAGAACTAGATCTCCCACCTTGAATTGAACATCCATTTTTTTCAAATTTGCATGTCTCTCGTATTTTTCAACACTTTTTTGAAGATTTTCTCTAACTTGTTGGTGTATCACTCTCATGGCCTCTGCAAATCCTTCTCCCTCGACACTCCTCTTTCCATTCCCTTCAAATCCCTGAGCTCAAATGCACCTCTAGGTTTTAGTCCATACACAATTTCAAATTGGATTTTCCCAATGCTTCCATTGACTGAATCATTGTAGGCATATTCAGCTTGTGGAAGAACCAAGTCCCACTATTGTCCATGTTCCTTTTTGAGGCATCTCAAAAGATTTCCAAGTGATCTATTGAAAACTTCAGTCTACCCATCTAGTTGTTGGTGATAGGCAGTACTAAAGGTCAAATTTGTTCCCAAATTTATCCAAAGGTTCCTCCAAAAGTGACCTACAAAATTTGAATCCCTGTCTAAAACTATAGTCAATGGTATCCCATTAATCCTAAACACCTCCTTGAAAAACAAGCCTGTAATGTGTGAGGCATCATTGGTGCTTCTACATGCTATGAAATGTGCCATTTTATTGAACCAATCCACCACAACAAACACACTATCATAACCCCTCTAATTTTTTGGCAAACCTAACACAAAATCCATGCTAAGATACTCCCATGGCCTATTAGGTATTGGTAAGGGCTGATAAAGACCTACATTTGAACTAGAACCCTTGGCTTTTTGGAAAGTTACACAATTTTCCACAAATTTTCTAACATCCACTCTCATCTTTTGCCAAAAGTAAAATCTCCTTACTTGTTCCAATGTTTTATCCACACCAAAATGTCCTTGTAAACTACCACAAAACGTCTCTTTTGTCGAGTTAGTTCTCATGGATCACTTTGGAATACATAATTGAGCACCTTTAAACAAGAATCCATCATGTAACAAAAAAATAGAATATTCATCATGAAAAGCACCCTTAAACTAATCACAAACAACATATACCTCTTTGAAGTCCTCATCTCCTTCATACATACCTTTCAAGGCATCTATTCCCACACTTTGAAGTTGAATTTCTTGCACCAGCATTGACCTTCTACTTAAAGCATCTACTACCTTGTTGGACTACTCTTTTTTGTGTTTGATTGTGAAGGTATAGCTCTATAGGTACTCTACCCACTTCACATGTCTGTGACTCATCTTATCTTGACTATTTAGAAACTGCAAAGCATGTTTATTAGTGAAAACAATGAACTCCTTGGGAAAAAGATAGTGTCTCCACTTCTTTAGGGACTATACCATTGCATATATCTCCAAATCATAGGAAGAGTACTTCCTTTTGGCCTCATTAAGCTTTTCACTAAAGAAAGCCACTGGTTTGTCTTCTTGACTCAAGACTACTCCAATTGCAAACCCACTTGCATCACATCCTATAGTAAAAAATTTGTTGAAATTAGGTAAGGCTAGGATGGGTTGTTGTGCCATTCTATTTTTCAAGTATTGAAAACTTCTTTCTGCCTCATCAGTCCATTGGAACCTCTTCCTTTTATCCCCCTTGATTGTGTCAATAATTGGAGAGTAGGTATGACTGAAATTCCTTATAAATTTTGTATAGAAACTAGCAAGACCATGAAAGCTTCTTACCTCCCCTACTGATTTTGGAGTTGTCCAACTAAGAATTTCTTCTACTTTAGTGGGATCCATCTGCAATGAACCTTTAGAGATGACAAAACCAAGGTACACTAGTTCATCTTTCATGAATTCACATTTCTTGAGATTTATCATCAACTTCTCTTTATTCCATTTCTGTAAAACGATGTCAAGATGCTACAAGTGTTCTTCTTTTGTCTTATTGAAAAATAACTATGTCATCCAAATAAACAACCACAAATCTACCTATGAAGGGTTTCAAGACCTCATTCATTAGTCTCATAAATGTACTTGGGGCATTTGAAATCCCAAATAACATCACCATCCACTCATACAAACCCTCATTGGTTTTAAAAGTAGTTTTCCACTCATCCCCTTCTCTTATCCTAATCTAATGATAGCCACTTTTAAGGTCAATCTTTGAAAAGTAATAGTGTATGTGTAGGATCATCATGGAAAAAACATACCCTTAAATGGAAAAAAATTTAGAAAAATCAAAGTTAGGAAACTTGACGTGAAAATTTGAATAAGTTATCTATATTATTTCAAAAATATGTAAGAATAGAATCTGTAGCAAATTGAATGTAGTTTCTAAACTACTATTAGTTTTAAAAAAAAAATCATTGAAGATTTGAAATTTACTAAATTTCAAGGAAAAATACATGTCTGCTGAACTACCTAACCAATAAATGATAATATTTTTTATAATATTTAATATAAGTAGAGATCATGTCCTGGATGCGATGCATATTTTTGTAATTTTTTTTTCCAAGTAAATAATTAATTATGAATTTTTTATTACAATTTTAAAATATAAAAACTTGTATGTCTAACCACCTTAACTTGGTCAAACCACAAATTCATTTTCTTTTTAATTATATGTAAATAGAATGTGGAATGTATGTTTTAGATTCAAAAATGACACTGCATTTGAAAACTATAGATGTTTTTGAATCATCAAGACTTAGTCAGACCAAATAGAAAATGAATAATAATTATTTATTAAATTCAAAGTAAAGCATAATTCATATTGGTCGAGAGCTGAGAATCTCCTTTAAAAACCCTTTTCGTTTCATTAATTTTGGGTAAAAAAAATTCGTCGGCCACACATCCTACACATACCCATCATATCGCCACTTTTTGGTCCATCATGATCCTGCACATACCTAACAAGCTCCTCCTAAAATGTACATCAAATCCTCCATCCTTTCTATTGGAAACCTATATCCAATGGTGATTTTGTTGATTGACCTTGAGTATGTACACATCCTCCAATATCCATATTTTTAAGGTGCTAAAATAGTAGGGACAACACATGGGCTCAAACTTTCCCTTATTAGGCCTTTATCTAACAATTCTTGTATTTTCCTTTTCATCTCCTCATTCTATTTGGGAGTCATCTTGTATGCAGCTTTATTTGGTAAATTTGCACCAGGTATAAGGTCTATGCGATGGTTTACATCTATCATAGGTGACAAAGAGTTAGGTAACTCATCAACTACAATATCCTTGTATTTGTTCAACAAAGTATGTACCTCACTTGGTATACCCTCAACCTTAGTTGATGCTAAAATAGATTTAGGTTTGATCACCAAAGCATACACCTGTCCACCTTCTTCCTTCAATGTTTTCAAGAATTCTTTCTCCCCATCTACCATAACACTTGACCCAACTTGAGTATCTACATTTTCATCTTGCAAGGGAGTGAGGGTAAATGACACACCATCTTTTTCAATCACATGTATGTTTTTCTACCCATCATGTTTTTCTTTTCTATCATACTACCAAGGTCTTCTTAGCAGCAAGTGACAAACATCCATGGGGATGATGTCACACAATATTTTGTCTTTATACCCCCCAATGTTAAACTCAAACCATGTTTGTTCATTGACCAAGACTTGTTGAGCCTTCTTTAGACAAGAAACCTTAAAAGGTGTGGGGTGTGGAATCCTTTTCATCTTTAATTTTTCAACCATCTCCAAAGAAACTAAATTATCAGTTGAATCGAAGTCTACAACCTTGCATACCTTGCCTTATGATTTGCATGTTGTTTTAAACAATGATTTCCTTTGTGGAGGCTCTTTGACTATTGGAACCTTAATGAGTGTCCTCATCATCAAAGACTCGCCTATCTCTAGAGCATCATGTTGGGAAGGGGAATTGACACTTTCATTTTCTTCCTCATTGACAATTTTGGTTCTTCTTTCACCTCCATGTGAACTTGAAGCTTTCTTTTCCAGGCACTTCAATGTTGAATGACCAAATTGGTTGCACTAATAGCATCTTCCTAAGAAGGTATTTGACCCTCTCACTTTTCCACCAAATCTACCTCTGCCATTAGGTCTTATACTTATGAAATTACCTCTTGATTCACCACTTTTCTCTTGGTGGTTGTTTCACTCTCCTTATTTCTTTTGTGACTATCCTCTTCCACCAAAGTTGCCTCTACCTCTAAATTTTTTTCCTCTGTCTCTTCCTTTCTTCCCTTGTCTCCTTTTTATCCTTTCATTTTCCTTGACAACCAATTGAAAATACTCTTCAACTATCCTAGGCGTAGTGAGTTTGATTTCTTCTTTAATATTGTACCTTAGGCCATTTAGGTACCTTGCTACCTTTTCTCTTCCATTATCAACATGCCCTACTCTAATGCTTAACTTATGGAACTCCTCAGTTTATTCCATGACATCCAACTCTTTTTTTTTTAGACTCTGCAACTTCCTAAATGTTGAAATTTCATAATCTGCAGGTACAAATTTTCCTTTCACCTTAGCTACCATTCTATCCCATGAGCTTATCTTTGTTTTTCCCTTTTGTACTCTCTCCTTTTGCACATAGTTCCACTAGGTTAGGGTAGGTCCTTTCAATTTGGTTTTAGAAAACTTTACCTTTTGTTCTTCTGCTACCTCCTTGTATTCAAAATAATTGTCCATTGCATCAACCTAATCTAACACTTCTTCTACATCCAACTTTCCACTATACATTGGAGAATTTATTTTTACCTTAGAAGCATCTCATATAATAGCCTTTGACATCTTCACCATCCCTCTTTCATCAGGGTCCAACTCATCATCACCTTGGACTCCTCTTTGAGGGTTTTCATTCTCACCCTCTTCCTATTCCTCTTGGTCGCTTTCCTCTTCAATAGCCTTTCCTCTCCTTTTATTTCTTTCCAATGTTGCAAGTGTATCCAATGCTTCTTGAGACTCTTTCTTCATCCTTATCTCTCCAACCATGACTGCAGTACCTTTAGGAGGCATCTTGTCCTTCAATTTGTAACTTTTCCCTCTTCAAACTTCAACGTATCTCCTTCAAAATATCAAAACCTATGCTCTGACACCACTTGATATAGAGAGGGGTAGAGTATGTCAAACCAATCACAATTAACAAACTTTGTAAGTTTCAAAACCCTAACTTTGGTGGTTTCTCACACAATCCTTCATTTCTCCTTATAGGTTTCCAAACCTGATTCCTTGAGCATATATTTTAGAGAAGTCCTCAAACCCACAAACCATTGACCATATCAGATACCCATTAGGCCTCTTTTTAACATATCCAAATTGGGATTAGGATTACTTTGGAACAAATTCGTCAAATTAGGTTTGCTACGCTACTCTAAGGCCAAATTAGGTCAATTTTCCAAAGCAAGTAAGTGAAATTCAAACAAAAAATTACTAATCTCCACTCCATGGGTTCTAACACATCATATAGGGTCCCCTTATATATTTTTCATCACCATAATTCATCAAAAATTTGTTGTTTCACAAAATATCTAACCTACCTAGTTTCCTAAGCCTAATACATGATGATGTTAGGCTAGCACTTGGTCAATTTTGCCCCAAAATCCATCTCCTACTCTAAAAAACACCATAATCTATAAAATCACTCTAAACCCCTCTATTCCACTGAGTTTGGCCAATTTTCAATGGTGGAATGGGATTCAAAACATTATTTTTTCTTTCAAACCCTTAGACTTAGGGTTTACATACTGTTTTTAGAAAAACACTTCAAACTCCCTTAAACCTCAATGAAAATCAACACAACCAGAACCAAAATTATAGTAGATTCATTTCTTTAACCATTCACATATATTTCATGCCATAAACAAGCAATATGGAGTTGTGCTACACTCAGAAACAACAAAAAACACTAGTAATTAACAAAAAATAGAGCTTGTTTTATTGTTTGTCCACCAATATCCACTCTAGAATATTTCCTCAAAGTTTTTGAGTTGTATTAAAAAATATTCCAACATAAACCAAGAGTCCCTAACCACCATTCAAACAAATTACTATTCATCTTCCCAAAAATGACAAAATTGTAAAGTTGCACAAGCAACTTTTGCAACATTTTTACAAAATTGACAAAACTTAACAAAATGACCCTATATGACTTGAAAACACCAAAAATGGTCACAATGGACCTTATTAAATTAAAATGTGAGTTGAAACCTAAAAATACCCACTTGACTCATATTTACATCCATTGACCAAAATTTATTAGGTGTTCCTGCATCACTGCCTCTTTGAATAGTGCTACCAATTGGTTCAACAATGTGTGCATCATGATAATCCTTCACATCACTATTTGTGTTCATTATGACCATGCTAAATTTTCAATGTGCGATATACTCCTTGAAAGATCCAATAGTGTGCATCAGTGGTTGAAGATCTAATGGCTATCACTTCATTTATTTACATCACAGTTGTGAAGCAAAAGGGTGGTGTGCAAGGAGATCAATGGTGGAGAATGGAGCATGTGAGATCAGATGGCTATCACTCAAGTTCTTCACATCGTGATTTGAAGTTTATCTCAACATGTAGTTTGCATAATGTGTGATAGAGATAAATCAATGACATAGAATTAATGGAAGAAATCTAATGTTCATTGATTCATTGCTTCACATCATTGTTGTCAAGCAAAAGGAAGGAAATTAATGCACAATATGTGATGGCTAAAGTGTTAGTGGAAAGATGTAAGCATGGATAGTTGATGAAATACAATTGCACTGGCAATGTTATTCAAATCATAGTTGTTAATAACTAAACACTAGGGAAATATGTGATACATTAAAGGGTAGTGATGAAAACCTTGGTGGGTCCCCTCTTCAAAAGAGTGATGGAGCGATAAGGTAGACACGTGATTTTAAAGAAAAATGGAAATTTTCCATTACATCGTAAGGTCTCTTCATATCATGTAATTTATATTCTTTGCATGCAAACGAAGTTGCGCTAGGAAAAGAGAATGTGATGGCCATCCAACAGAAGAGATCAAGGGATGGTGATTTCTCCTCGGCTTCACATCATGGAAATTGAGTTTGATGCCCTAAGTGAAAATGTGATGGGTTAAGTGTTCATGATGGTTATGTATATAGAGATATAGAGATGAATAGTGGTAGTTAAAAGGAAATCAATTTGTTGGCTATATTTTAAAGTTAGGAAAAATGAAGGAGATCTTTCAAAAAGGTGGTGCAAAGAGTCTAATCAATGACCTGGGTTTGAAGTTGAAGATATGCAATGGGTAGGAAAGGATAATGGTGATGAAACCCTCATTCGTTTTGGTAGCAAACATACAACATAAAATTAATGTCTATAACCACTCCAACTACCAAGTTTAATGATGATCAATTCATTTTAGTAGCGGAGATCATATTCCTGTCAAACAAAAGATCATATATAGAGAATATGTATTAATGAACATAAACCCTAGATCGGTTACATACCAAAAATGGCATTCGTATAGATTTTGAGGATGATGTTATGTGGCTCAATGTATAGGAAGCTTTCTAGAGAAGAAAATGATTGAAGGAAACCCTAGCAGGGTATCTATACATGTGTGCAAATCTTGATGCAATTAATGCATGTAAGAAAAGGTATGCAAAAAGAAGACAATAAAAATTTGACTAAGTGTTGTTGCTAAAGTGTGTATGTAAGAGATAAGGAGCAGACAAAGAATGCACATGTTGTGAATGAGTAAAAACAAAAAATAAAATAGAAGATTATCAAGGGTTTACTATTCAAGGTGCAAAGCTGAGAGTTGAGTTGTAGAGATAGCAACAAGAATTGAGTAGTTGCAAATAGAGTTGCAACATTTAATTGTGTTTAGTAAAACAAATTTTAATAGATTTCATTGTAAATTTGATTGATTGGTGCCATCAGATATCTGGGTAGGTGCTCAATGTAGGGAGTTGGTTCTTCTAAAACCAGGGGATTGGTATCTCCTTATGGTTGGTTCCTTTAAATATTGTGCTCATAGGATGTTCATTATGAGGAAGGATTATGATGATAGATCCTAACAACTATTCTCACCATGGTTTTTCCCATCTTGGGTTTTGCATGTATATCTTGTGTTATATGCAATTGTGTGTGTGTCTATATCTTTGCATGCTTACTGTTAATTTGCACTAAAAAGAGCTAAAAGGAGTTAATCTGTTTTAAGAGTTGAAGGGCTAGATTTCAATTGATCTATTGATTCACCCCCACTCTCAGTTGATTCTTGTATTCAAACAATGGTAAGAATTATGACCTCCTCTATCACTGTAGTAGAAATTTCTATCTTATCTTCCTCCATGGTGTAAATTATTGTCCTTCTCTTCACTAAAATAGGGTTTTGCATCCTTGTTTTTCTCTATATAAGGTCTACCTCTGTTCAAACTTCTTCTTCATCTTTTTTTCTACCTTTAGTGAAAATTGATATGCTTCTTCAATTGATGTCATCTTCACCAGGCTAAATTCTTCTTGGATGTTTTTTCTTAGTCCATTGATGAAATTCACCACTTTTTCTTTACTTTCTTCACTTTGTCTAGTCTTAATGAGCATCTTGTAGAATTCTTTAGTATATTCTTTTATAGATTTCTCCTTTTGTCTTAGGTTCTACAATCTTTTCAACAATTCAAGCTCATAATCTATAGGTATGAATTGATTCTTCAACTTTGTTTCCATTTTATCCCACTTTATGATTTTCTCTTTCCCTCTCCTATTTCTATCCAATTGAACTTCTTTCCACCATAAAGAAACATGACCTTTCAACTTTGATTTTTAAAAATCCCACTCTTTTCAGATCTTCAATTTCTTCATATTCAAAGTATTCAGGCATATCATTGATCCACTCAAAAAATTCTTTAGGGTTTAAATTTCCCAAGTAATTTTGAATTTACATTCTAGGCCACTTACAAATTTTAGAAATAGATTTCAATATTTTCACTTGATCTGATTCTTCTTTTTCTTCTAGGGCTTCTTCATTTCAATTTGCAAGATGATATAAGTCATCATCACTTTCATCCTCATGTCTAGGGTTTAAACCTCACCTTCTATCTTCAACTATGTCCAATTTAACTCACATTGTTTGCATCATCTCTAACATCCCATCCATTTTCCTACTGGTATTCGCCATAGTAGGTAATCTCCTCAAGGTTCCAATGCAACTACCTCAATTCAATGATCTAGCTACAAAGGTTTCAACTACCTCACAAACGATGATCGATTGAGAATAAATGTAGTTTTCCTTATGTCAATGATGTATTCACCATAAGGAATGCATTTAGGATTTGCAAACTCACTCTGATACCACTTGGTGTAGTCATAGATAGAGGGTCCAAAAAGGACAATCCAACTATACAACTTAAAGTCAACACATTGAAAATAACACAATATATTAATAAGAAAATAAGAACTTTCATTGATTCAATAACTGGAAGTCTTACATGCACATATGTGAAATAATTAGGGCTCACAAGCCTGTCGCAAGGGAATTACAACATTACAACTAGAACAAGGGCCTTATTTTGTAGTTAGATCTACATATTTGAAGTATTCAAATTCTAATCCTAAATCAAATTGCTAACTACTTTAAAATACATTACAAATGATCTTAAATATGATTCTTCAACTCCAATAATGGTCCACATCAGCCTCAAGGGTTTACAAACCCCAATGAATGATCAAGCATGTAGGTTGGACTTAAAACATGACAAATATTCATTTGCAAGATGAAATGTATTGTAGATCTCCAAGATAGATCCCATTGGACCCAAAATGCTTTTATGATGTCCCATTAAGCTTTGCATGCTCTAGAATAGGTTCACACAATGAATTTTGGACTAGGTCGGCCCCAAATACACTGATTGTTAATTACTATGAAATTTTGAGAGTGATAATTTTCTACAAACAAATGCAAATATCCAAAAATTTGGATGACCTCATGTAGATGCTATATCTTGCTTCACGAGATGAGAAATGACAATGTGGTAAAATGTGGAATAAAATGCTGAAATTTCTACAAACTGAAATGAAAGAAAATAAACGTTTTTGGTTGATACAATATTTCTTTACAGCCAAATATGCTCCTACATCAATCCATAAATAATAGAAACAAATCTAAAAATAGAAAAAGAAGTTGAGATGTTAGAAAAAGAGATAATTTCAAGAGTGATTGGCCTATGAAGAAGAAAGGACCTCTAGGTGGATGTTCCAATTTTGGATAATATCATTACACAAACTAGTGCTCAATCAAAAATCATAGAAATACATATAGGGATTGACCATTTCCTTCTCAGTGGAGACATTTTCAATAGATGATTGAAGAAATTATATATGACTGCCAAGTTGAATATCAAATTTCTCCTATTATGTAACCTAGCTAATGTTCACTCAATAATTTTCACCTAACTTTTAATTCAAAAAGCAAATAAACCAAGTTTCAAACAATAAGGAAATTAATTTTTTCCTTTTTAATAGCATAATTGCACATTGCATAAATAATTTCCACATATCATTACATAAATGAAATAAAATTACACAATTCCAAGTAGATGAAACTCATCTTTTCAAATACATATTAGAATTGATCCATGATCATGTTCATATATAAATTCACAACTTACAAGATTCCAATGGTCAAGGTGTCCTCATCTGGATCACACTTCTTCTGTTCCTCAAGTCTTAGTTATCAAATGCAAGAGGAAGAGTATCACCCAAGTTCTTTTCCACCAACCATGGACATAGCAGTACCCCACACATCTTCCTATCTAGAAAATGGCCCTAACCTTCAATGAAGAGTTTGGTATGTAAATCTCTAATAATTTCTACCTGAGTATGGTGTTGTTTTCTACATAAATAGTATGGTCATACAACTATGGAAATCCAACAACAATGCATGAAAACTCTTGACTAGTTATGCAATCATAGTGCATAGTGAATTGACAAAGTGTATGCTATGAATTCTACACTTAATTTGGCCAAAATTTTCATATATATAATAAATCCACTTTCTATGAAGCAGTTTCATATGTTCACCAACCCCCTTACTTGACTTGGATACTCTACTGACTTGTGAATAAATCTTCCCTTGGTTTGACCCCAAGGTTTAAATATCATAAACAAGACTTCATTCAAAAGTGATGACACATAAATAATAATTTAGCTGATCAATTAGGTTTGAACCAACCTCTTGAATACCCTGTTACATACTTGTAACAATTTTAAGACTAGAAATCACCTCTTATTCAGGTTCTTTCCTTTAATCCTAGGAGTAACAACTCTCCTAGTTCATGCATAATTAGTTAATACTGATGACACCATGTCACCGACTGGACACACTTGGTATCAATCTAAAGTATTGACACTATGTGGATATGTATAATAATATAGAATTAAACTTGATTTGAAGATTAGTTCTTCATATTGAGTTTTAAACTCTTTGTTGTCATACCTAGTATGGCTCCATCCTTCTAAGATGCCATAATCAATTTGGTTATTCTTGATATTAAATATCATATAAAATCTTATTTTCATAGTAATGTCCAATAATAAGTCAACATAATAGCTATTTAACTTCTAATAATTCAATTAAGAACCATTCAAATAATCTCCAATTTCCTCATGGTTCTTTCCAAGTTATCCTTTGCATCATTTGTAAAAGGTACCTGTGTTTGTATGTACATAGACAATCATATATATTTTCCTTCAATATAACACATATTTTCTCACGTTTAAAATGTATGATAAGTGGATATCCAATTTGGAGAATATTTTCTACTTGAGAGGAGTCTGTGCTTATACACCTTAAAATCTCCTTGCATTATGGCTTTGGTTTGCCAAGATGTAAAGTCCTCTTCTTTAAGAATATGTTACCGTGAATAGGTAGTAATACTATGGACTCTTGATCAAAATATAAGATAATATAATTTAAAGATCTAGTGAGGGTGTATTTACTCTAATACGTGTTCTAACCCTCTTATTGAAAAATGATATAAACTCTTATTCAAGTGTATAACCTAACCCTAGGGAATAAACTAATCTCCTAATTTCAATGGTTATAAGAAATAGAGAACATAATTTCTCCACCCATGGTTAAACTACCAAATAAAGGTATTCATAAGATAACATCATTCCCTAGATAGTAATGGTATAATACTTCTATTAGGATTTCAATACCTTTCATTAAAAATAAACATAACTCATACATATTATACAAATACAACCTTGTATTACTAGGATATTAACCTATTTCCCTATTTAGCTTCTCTTTTCTATGTTAATCAAGCAATATAATCAAGATAGCTACTTATCATACTATTTATATTTCCTTATCTAGCTTATATATGATCCAACTAAATGAACAAGCTCTCTTGAACTATCCAATAGCAATAGTATGCACACAGTGATAACACACACACTTTCAAACCATATTCAAACCTAGTTTCAAAATTAAAAAGAGAAAGAGAAGTAGATATTTCAATCATCCTTAGTATAAAATAGCTCCCAACAAGTATCCTACAACTCCTTGCTCAATGCACAATGTCTTTGCCTATTGCCTCCTCTATTCTCAACTCTCCTTGTTGATATTACTTCAAATGATATCGGCATCTAACCAACTCATCCCTTTCCTCACACTTAAAAAAATACTCTATGCTCTTCAAACTCACAACTATGCTACTCTCAAACTTAGAAATATGTTGCTCTCAAACTCAAAAATCTGATTCCATAATGAACACAATGGATGGGAATCCAAATTGTGTAGATGCTCTCTATTTATACAAAAATTGATAGAAGTTGCTTGCTAAAAGTAAGCTACATTTGATGTCACTTCTTAATTCCTTGCTAGTTGTGGGTGTTGTGCATAATACAGTTGCAAATATGTATTTGAAATCAACTCATCTACTTTCCCATAATGCCACAACCTGGATGGTGATTACTCGCTATTTCTTATACATTATTTCAGAAAAGAAATATTTAAAAATGGCACATTGGAGTCAAAGAAAATTGAAACTATCCATCTTTTCATCGCCCAAGTGTGGGATTTACACCTGTTTCATTTACTTGGTCAAAACACCTCTTTAAAGGTTGTATGATCGTTCTTTAGAACTCTATTTTACCTTTCCTTTATCATGGCATTCTTTCCACTATTCCTATGCAATGTTTGGTGCCTTTGTTGGCTGCCTTAAATCTCTTAAAATAGCCATGACAAATAGCTTTATAACTTGCCATTGTGTGGCATATATACTTGCCACCATATGTGTGGCCATCTTGCCATCAACTATGGCTTCCATTACATATTTAGAAGAACAATAATGTGTATTTATAATAAGTATGTATATATTTATATATATTATAATAACTTTCTATTATCATATATATATATATATATATTAATGTATATATATACTCATATTTATATATTTCAATCAATTATGTATACATATATTAATATATATATATATATCATTTAATTTAATATGTATATATATATATTACTATATTACTATCATTTAAACATAATAATATATTTATATATCATTACATATATATACCATATATATATGTGTGTGAATATTTGTTTATGTATTACGTATCTACGTATGGGTATATGTAGACATTACTATCTACGTATACTCATAACTACATACATAAATATGTATTTTCTATGACATACATACATACATATATTCAATATATATATGTATCCATACATATTCAATACACAATATATATCTCATTCTCATCAAAGAATTTAACACTATGAATCAAATTGACTAAACAATCAAGAATAATTAAAGACAACCATCCTAACTTTCCTATCAACCCAAAAAGCTATCAACTTGGTTTAACACTTGCTAACACAAAGGTCAAACTGACTCAACAAGGTTTTCTAACCTAGGCAGTGAGTGTGTACACCAACTTAGATAGGTATTCCAATGACTCTCATACCAAACTCCTCTCCTAGGTGATACTCTCCCTCTCCCTATGGAGGGTTCTAACCTTTCCTACATCCAACTTAGTGCAACATGTACGTAATCAATTGATACATATAAATCATATTCATCGTACATCATAAGAAACATTAAATAATTTAAAATAAATTCATCATAATGCATATTCATACATTTGATTCATCCATTGAATGTCATGAAAACATAACCTTACATTTAAAAGCATATTTACTCATAAAAGTAAAAGTAATTTGGTAAATTAGAAAAAAGGGTGTAAGATACCCTCCCCCTTAAGAATCATCATCCTCAATGATGTAAAGTATCACAACATATAGATAAGGTCAAATTAAGGTTTTACTTTCAATTTTCAGTCATGTAAGAAATAGGTAAAAAAAATTATTCTCATAATAATCCTCCCTCATATCACTATCCTCTACAACTTCATCCTTACTAGAACTTGCATCGAGTGACCCTGCTAATGCATTGGAAGAACTTGCATGCTTCAAGAAAACTTTATCTCTCAAGAACTATACATAATAAGTACATTAGTAATGGCTCATATGTACATCATAAGTACAATAGTGACTGGCTCATACATGCCACATATACCTTCGTGACTAGAAAACACATTCACATTGGCTAGCACAAACTTTCCCTTAGTGCATCCCATATAGAAAAGGAATGCCAATGCATTGCACACTACACTATGGGTCCCATCCTTTTCCCCATAATTTTGCACCATTAGACAACTCAAAAACCAAGAAAGACCATCACTAGCACTAATGTCCATCTCAAGCATAATAGTACTACTTCTACACACCTATCAATATCAAACATAATAGTACTACTCCTTGACTCATGTCCATCTCGAGCATAATACTACCCCTAGACACCTATCTGTCTTGAGAATAATAGTATTGCTCCTTGACTTATACTTTGTATCAATAAAGCTTTCCTACCCATCATTATTCTCCACTTATTTCTTTCTTTGATCATCCTAATCTTGTCTTTCATTTATGACAACATTTCTGAACTAAGGCTAATCATGTTTCCTAGCTCATTCCAACTTATAGGAATTGAACCCTTCCTTCCATATAATGTTTCAAATGGATCAATTTTTTATTGTGAAATGATAGGAATTATTGTAATAAAATTATTCTACAAATCCACCAAGACTTGGTCCACCCTTTTTCATCTGACTATCTATCTCAAGGTGATAAGCTGAGCTTATATTTAATTTAGTTCTTAATAATGTGATTATGGTTTACTCAAAACCTTAACATTACTTGTGTGTCCCTTTTTGAGATAACCTTTTTAGTAACACCACAAAACCAAAATACTTTTGGATGAATTAACTGTTATGACTGCTGCCCTACTTGTCAAATTTTCCATTATGAAATTGGCTACCTTACTGAGCCTGTCCATCACTACCAAAATAAATTTATGCCAAATCCTTGACATAGGAAGATCAAAACTATACTAATGATCTACCACTTCCTCTCTGGAATTTCATGAGAATATAAAATTCCTACCAAGTGATGACATCCTATCTTCACCCTTCTAGCACTCTGGACATCTTGCTACAAAAATTGCAACAAATCTCTCTCTATATCCTTCTAGAATATAGTGGTTTCACATCAATTGATAATTTTTTGACTCTCAAGGTTTCCATTGTCCAAAACTAATGTGGAATGAAGGCCAAAGAAACCAATAATGTGTTCCAATATGAAATAAAAAATTACATCAGTTGTGGAATGAAGAGAAATGGTTTTTACCCATTTCATGAAATAATCTATGGTGGTAATTATGAACACGTGTCCAAAAGAAGAGGGAGGAGATATCTTTCTAGTGAGATTCAAACCCCAAACCAAAAATGGAAAAATAGGAAATTGGGTAAGAAGTTTGGAAGTTGGAGTAGGATCAAATTGTTATGTTCTTGGCATTTGTGGCATTTCTTAACAAGATTGAAACAATCTTGTTCCATATGTCTCCAATAATATCCCATGCAAAATAATTTTTGAACTAGTGATCTTCCTCCAAAATGTCCTCCACAAGCACTGACATGAGCTTCCTCAAGGGCTATAGGGATCGATGATTTTTTAAGACATAATTAAAATACCATCAAAGGATCATCTATATAAAACATCTGCTAGGATGACATATTGAGTAGCAAGTTTCTAAATACAAGCTCTAGTGTTCTTAATGGTTGGTTTAGGAAAGGTACCTACTTTTAAGTAGTTGAATATCTATGTTTACCATTCAATAGAGGCTTCAATATTAGTCACTAACACTTCTTTTACTTTTTCATCTATTGATGGTTTATCAATCATGTGGACAACAAATGTAAAATCCATAGAAGTATTATTAGGAGATATAAGGGAAGAAACACTTTCCATTGCATCTACATGTCAATTATCCTTTTGAGGAATATTTTCAATGATATACAATTCAAATCGTTCCAACAATTTCATCATGATATTTTTATACTAAACTAGTTTGTCATGTTTTGCTTGATATGATCCATTTATTTGTTTAATGACTAGTTGAGAATTACCAAATATGGAAATGTGTTGAACAACTAAGGATAAGGTTGCACATATTTAAAAAAATAAGGCTTCATACTCTGTAATGTTATCTGTGCATAGGAAGTTTAGGTGGTAAGATAAAGGGATAGGCTTTCCTCAAAGTGAAATTATTATAACCCCTACTCTAAAGCTAGTTCAACACTTAGAATCATCAAAGTAAAATTCCCATGTTTCCTTTTTGATAGTCAACACACTTTCATTACGAAATGATTCCACATTAGGTAATATTAATGGAGAAAGAGCATCAACTAAATGGTCAGTTAAGGCTTGTCCTTTGATTTCCTTTTAAGAGACAAACTTAAGATCAAACTTAGTTAACAACATAACCCATTTGGATAAACATCTTGATAAGTATATTTTAGCAAAGAGGTGTTTTAGAGGATCAAACTTTGTAACCACATGAAATTATGGATTTAGTAAATAATGTCCCAATTTACTAGTAGAAAGCACAAGAGCTAAAAAAATTATCTTTATGTATCAAGTTTCATAATCAATTAAAGTTTAGCTAATATAGTAAACAAGATGCTCTTTACAACTATCATCTTGTCGAGCCAACAATGTTGATAAAGCATGAGTCAATGTTGATATATAAAGGATAAATGGTTTTTTCTTGAATGGTAGGTTGTAAAATAGGAGGGGTGGCAAGATACTCTTTTAAAATTTCAAAAGCTTGTTTATAATAATCATACAATTTAAATTTTGATTCCTTCTTAATAATTTGTTGATGCAAAGAAAGGTGGATGATCACAAAAAAACTCAATCCAACAAAATTTACAATTCTAAAACCCTAACATGATATAATTCCTTCACAACTCCACAAACTCCCTTGTAGTACTCCACAACCAACCTAATATCCAAGCCAAACCTCAAACCTAGAATCTGATCACCATTTAGGATACCCTGTTTGAAATTTGCAAATATATCAAATTTGTAGGTATTATTACTTTGGAACAAAACCTTCAAAAATTGATTGCTATGTTGCAATTTAGGCCTAATTAGGCTTGTTTAACTAGGTCACTATGAGGGTTTTTATCTCTAGGCTCCAAATCTTCATTTCAATGGCTTAGACCCACCATATGGTGTCTTTTCAACCTTTTCCAAGCAAATTTCATTCACTACCTAAGAGTTTCTTTTCAAACCCTAACTCCTATACATCTTATTTGCTTAAAACATGAGGGTTTTTTCCCAAGACATCAACAAATGTTCATGTATCTTCCCCCTGCTCCTACAAACATCTAGAACAAAAAAACCTACCCATCTACACCCATTCCACCAATTATTTGACCTTTTCACCAGTGGATTGGGTAAAAAACTCATTTTCTTCAATCAAACCCTCTTTAACTAGGGTTTATGGCTGTTTGTGGAAAAATTACTATAACTCCTCCCAATATTTATGAAAATAGATGAGACCAAAAGAAAATTATGGTTAATTCACTCCATGAATCCCTCTAAGAATTAGTTCATTTCTAGGCCGTACAAGGTTGTACTATCTTCTGTAGTAGCAAAAACTCAATAGAAAACACATAAAATAGAGTATGTCTTATTTCTTGATCACCAAAATCAACACCAGAGTTTTCCTTGAGCTTCACAAATCATATTTAAACCTTTACAATCCAAAAACAACTGTTGGACAACTAACTTTTGACTTCAAATAGTTCAACTTCCACAAAAACCAAAAAATGCAAAAGTTGCTTGAGCAACTTTGCAACTTTTTGTAAAACTTGACATCCTAACCCAAAACCGACCCCACATGAATTAAAACATAAAACATGGTGATATCCTAACCCAAAATTGGCCCCACATGAATTAAAACATAAAACATGGTCTAAATAGACCTTTACAAATAAAATTGAGTCAGTCACACAAAACCTAACATTTAACTCCCTTTTACATCATGAAGACTAGGTGCCCTGCATCATACTCCCTAGGCAAAAAGGACTCAAGTCCCATTGAGGATTGTGTTGTAACAATAGATTGATACTTTTTCATGCCATTCTCTAACCTCCAAGTGATATCTCCACCTGTTAAACCTTTCCAATGAACCAAATACTAGAAATAGGCATCATCCCTTATCTTTGTGAATTATTTAGCACCTTCGATATGCTTCAACTTCAAAGACCTATTTGATGGATGATCCTTGACTCCTTTTTCACATAAGAATTTTTTTGAATCTGCATCATTACCTACTACCATACCTCCTCCATCCTTGTAATGAGCTTCCTTCTTCACTTCAACTGTGTGCTTGGACTATTCCACATTCTCATGTAGTTTACCCCTGAACTTTTCACATTTGTTTCCCATCTCTTCTATTCGATGTTTTGTCCCTATAACTGTTGCTTGATCATGCATACTAACCTTTGGTATGGAAGAAATAGAATGACCAAAATCCCCTTTTGAAAGCAATGAATGGAACACTTCTCTTACCTTCATGGAAACATACTTCTTAATCCAATCTTGAATATCCAAAATCAAGTCATCCTTGACCTTGAACACAACAAATATTGACACCAACTCAATATCATTTCCCTCCAAAATCAAGTCATTCTTCATGTCTATTGTCATAATGTCTCCAATTTTAGGAGTGGCTGTAAGGTCCATGTCCTCCTTTTCTTCTACTTTTATGAAGTCATTCCTACCTACCATCATCACATTACCTCCCTTAGTTTGTCCTTTTTCCTCCTCTTTCAATGGTGCCAAAGTATAGGAGACCCCATCCTTTTCTATCTCATAACTACTCCTCCTTCCATCATACATAGCATGGCTATCAAATTTCCAAGGCCTCCCTAGCAACAAATGGCATACACCGTAGGTAGTATGTCACATAAAATTATGTCCTTATACCCTCCTCTATTGAACTCCACCCAACTTTGTTCATTTACCAAAATATATTGACCCTCATTCAAACAAAAGACTTTGTAAGGAGTAGCATGTGGTATCCTAGGAAACTTAAGTTTTTCAACCATCTCAACTAAAACCATATTATTTGTACTTCTTGAATCAATTACAACTTTGAAAAGCTTACCCAAGCACTTAAAATTTATCTTGAAGAGATTCTTCCTTTGTGGTGGCTCCTTCTCTACTGATGCCTTGATGAGAGTTCTTCTTACCATTAGATATTCACCCACTTCTGGAGCAACATGTTGTGATGTTGAGCCCACACTCTCATAATCATCTCTTTGAACAATCTGATTTCTCATTTTTCTCCACTTGAAGTAGTGGTTTGATTTTCATTGCATTTCCATGCTTAGACTAAAATCCTACATTGATGAACCTTCCTGTGAACCACCAGATTTCTCCCTTGACCCCAAAACTGCCTCTAAAGTCTCGACCACCTCTAAATCCACCTCTGATCAACAACTTGCTCTTGGAATTTTCTTGCATCTTCTTGGCTCTCATGTGACTACCTTGGGTTAGAAAATGGACCTCTTCCTCTAAAATTGTTTCCTCTGCCCCTATTTGACTTGTCTTGCCTTCTCTTTATCTTTTCTTCAGCCCTAATTTCCAATTGAAAGAATTCCTCAACTATTCTTGGATTTTTAAGTTAACTCATCTTGAAGGTTAAATATTAATCCACTAAGGTATCTATCCACCTTCTCCATATCATCCTCCATGTGACCTCTCTTATCCTCAGTTTATAAATTCTTTAGTATAGGATTTGACATCCATTTCTCTTTGTTTCAGACCTTGAAGTTTCTTGTACACTTGAATTGCATAATCAACCAGTAAGAACTTACCCTTAAGCTTGGCCACCATTCTATCCCAAGAGACAATTTTTGACTTTCCTTTCTTCTTTTAGTTGCTCATAATCCCACCATTATAGGGCATTTCCCTTCAATTTTGTTTTTGTTATCTTTACCTTTTGTTCCTCTGGTATGTCTTCACATTCAAAATAATTATCAAGTGCTGCAATCCAATATAAAATCTCTTTATAATTCAAGTTCCCTCCATACATAGGTACATCCATTTTTACCTTGTGTTTATCTCCCTTGACTACTCTCAGTAGCTTGGCCATCCTTTTCTCATCAGGATCCAATTCCTCTTCCTCTTCTTCTTCTTCATTCTCCTCTTCCCCTTCTTCTTTAGGGTTACTCACATCACCTATGACCATACCTCTCCTCTAACTAGTTTCAATAGTCTCAAGCCTTTCTACCACCATATCTTGCAATTCCTTCAATCTTCTAATCTCCTTTGTAGTCTTTTCTTCCATCTCATTCATTTCCCTAGCCATAGGGTTACCCTTTGGGGGCATCTTGTTCTCTTTTTCTCTTCAACCTTTCTCTCTTATTTCCCACTTTCCCTTTTCACAGATCTATATATGCTCTAATACCAATTTGATGTAAAGTAGGGTGGATGATCACAAGAAAACTCAATCCAAAAAACTTTACAATTCTAAAACCCTAACTTGATGGAATTCCTTCACAACTCCTCAAACTCCCTTGTAGTACTCCATAACCAGTTTTTCCAACCTCATTTCCAAACCAAGCCTCAAACCCAAATTCTAATCACCATTTAAATACCTTTTTTGACATTTGAAAACATATCAAAATTTTAGGTATGATTACTTTGGAACAAAACCTTTAAAAATTGACTGCTACACTATAATTTAGTGCTAATTAGGTTTGTTTAACTAGGTCACTATGAGGGTTTTGATCTTCAGGCTTCAAAACTTCATGCCAATGGCTTAGACCCACCATATTATGTCTTTTCAACCTTTTCCAAGAAAATTCATTCACTACCTAAGAGTTTCTTTTCAAATTCTAACTGGGTGATCCCACAATATTTGATTTACAATTTTTGGCCAAAGTGGACACTAAACTGATTTTTTCTAAATAAATCTTCACTTTCAAGAACCTATAGTGGCTAAATTGTGAGGAAATTGAAGATGATGCAAACTAGTGATTTGTGACATTTTTTCTATAGATTATAAATATATTTTTTCAAAAAAATAGGAATCAAATTGTACTTCTTTTTCCATCTCCTTCGAAAACTAGTTTTTTTCAGTAAACACCATTTTTAAGGACTGATGCTCATGATATAACACAACTTTTTTTCCATGAAGGATAAAATTATATTTTTTTTGAATTTATATTTGAAACTATGATAGCTACTACTTCCAATTGGTTTCATAGTGTTTTATTGAATATTTTTTCCTTAATCAAGTTTCAAAGTCAAACCAATTACAATTCAAACATAGGCAGACTATATAACACATAACTCTTTTTGCATGTATCAAAATTCTTTTTTTTTTTTTGGATCAAGGACTTCACTATCTCACTCATATTTTTCAAAAAAAAAATGACAATCTTCTATTTTTCACATGTGCAAATAGAGAGCTTCATTTTCAATGAAAAATCTATTATCAAAGAAAATAAAAAGAAAATTAAATTATTTAAAATTATAATTTTGGGAAGCTTATAATAAGGCCTACATAATTACAAAAATAAATTTTAAATGAATTCATTTGATCCCCAAAAGGTTAAATCAAAAGTGGTTTTTTATCAACATTTTGATAGGTGTAAAGGAGACCATTATAGGTATGGTTTAAAACTAGCGGGTTCTATCCAAAATGAATTATGTTTTGATAAAACCATTCAATTGGAATGTTTTAAATGGAGCTTTTAAATGATTAAACATTATAAAAAATATGTGATTTCAGCAAAAATCAGAATCTCCCAAAATTGTAAACCAGCTTTGTGGGATCACCCAACTCTTATACATCTTATTTGCCTAAAACATGAGGTTTTTTCCCCAAGACATCAAAAAATGTGCACCTATCTTCACCCCTTTCTCTTGAAAACATATAGAACACAAAACCCTACCCATCTACACCCATTCCACCAATTATCAGACCTTTTCACCAATGGAATGGGTCAAAAACTCATTTTCTTCAATCAAACCCTCTTTAACTAGGGTTTTTGGCTATTTGTGGAAAAATTGCTATAACTCCTCCCAATATTTATGAAAACATATGAGACCAAAAGGAAATGATGGTTAATTCACTCCATCAATCCAAATAAGAATTAGTTCATTTCCAGGCCGTACATAGCCGTACTATCTTCTGTAGCAACAAAAACTCAATAGAAAATGCATAAAATAGAGTATGTATTATTGCTTGATCACCAAAATCAACACCATAGTTTTCCTCAAGATTCACAAAGCATATTTAAACCTTTACAAGCCAAATCCAACTATTTTCCAACTACATTTTGAATGCCAATGGTTCAACTTCCACAAAAACCAAAAAAATGTAAAAGTTGCTTGAGCAACTTTGCAACTTTTTGTAAAACTAGACATCCTAACCCAAAACCGACCCCACATGACTTAAAACATGAAACATGGTCTAAATAGAACTTATTAAAAACAAATTTGAGTCAATCACGTAAAACCTAACATTTAACTCCCTTTTACATCATGAAGACTAGGTGCCCTGCACAAGTTGTGTAAAAGGTATTTAGTCTAATCCACTAATGATTCCACAAAATGATGAATAGCTTGAATCCTTCGTTGTAAAGTACATAATTGAGAAATGTTCTTCAAAGGTGGAATGCTAATGATAGACCTGATCTTATTTTTCTCCACCTTAATTCCTCTATGAGATAATATAAAACCTAAGAGTTTTCCACTATCCACACCAAAGACACATTTTTTTGGATTCAACCTCATGATATACTTATGTATTCTTTCAAATATCTTTCAAAGGATTTTAATATTTTCTTGATGAGTCTATAATTTGGTTAGAATATCATCAACATAATCTTATATAATGTTATGTATGTAATCATGGAATATTAGTTTCATAGCTCTTTGATATGTTGCACCAACATTCTTTAATCCAAAATGTATGACAACCCAATAAAATATTCTCTAAGGTGTAGTAAATGTTGTCTTGTATTTATCTTGAGGGTTGATAAAGATTTGATTATATCCTAAAAAACCATGCATGAATGATAATAAGGCATGACCTGCGGTTGAATTGACTATCATATCAGTATTAGGAAGGGTAAAATCATCTTTTAAATTTTTTTTATTAAGATAACGAAAAATTCGTACACATCCCAATACAATTGTTAGGTTTTTCCACTACTATAGCGTTTGAAATCCATGGGGAATAATCAATAGGATGAATAAATACAACATCTATGAGCTTCTCAATTTTAGCCTTAACCAATAAAGCTATCTTAGGATTGATCTTTTTTATCTTTTGTCTTACCAATTTAGCATCCTATGCAAGGACAATGTTGTGCATAACTATCTTATTGTCAATACTCGACATATCTAAATAAGTCTAAGAAAAAAGTATAGGAAAGTCATGTAATAGTGTTGTATATTCTTCTTGTTCATCCTAATCAAGAAAATTTCATATTTGCATCACTTTCTCTTCATTAGATGTGTCTATCGGTATGTTAATTGTATCTCCCATAGGTAATGCATTTTGATTTAGAATTTCAGGAATTTTTTCTTCTTCAACATCACTTGTTTTCTTTTCTTCACCAAAGTATCTTGTACTTATTAAGGAACAAGTAAATCCTTGTTTTTTGTGATGAGTTGGTGATTTATCATAAACCCCTAGCATTTCTACAAAGTCCTCATCATGTTCATCATAATCTAACGATCCATTATGTGTTGTATCGATTAATTCAAGATGCTTTAAAGTGAGAGTTGTCTTAGAAGAATCTTGCATAATGGTGTTGATGTTAGGTGAAGGCTTTTTTACTACTTTTTTTTTTATCTTAGAAGGAAAATATCCAAGACCATCTTTTATTTCTTGTGTACTAGGCTCTATAGGGACATGAATTCCTTGTTCTTTCACACTACATCCTTTTCAACTATAACCAAGTTTCTTCAAGAGTTGATACCCTCTTCCATAAAGAGCTTCCATTGTGATAGGGATGGGTTGGATGGAAACAATCACTGTTCCATGCTTTGGACCTTTCTTGGGAAAACCCCCATGGTGTCACACTCCACCAACTTAACCTATAGTACCCACTATTTGTGCAGGTTCCCCTAGTTCACCTTTCCACCCAACTATCAAGTCAAATCCTATCAACCAAGTCAAACTTGGTGCCAAAGCTCTAACTCTTCCTTAGCCTTTAATCTTCCCTAAAGACTAACAATACCTCAACTCTCAATTAGACCTTGCAGGGGTGTAGAGATGTATTCAATAGCTTCAAACCATCCTCCTAGGGTTCTTGAAAGTCCACCAAACTTCACCTTTCCATCGCTTTCACCAAACCCTCATTTAGGGTTAAAAGGGCTACTAGCCAAGAGCCCCAATTAGGTCTCCATTTATGAGAAAACCGGATGTCTCTCTCAATTTCTCCAAAGAACCACCAGTCTTTCTTTGAGATTATTACTTCTAATAGACATCTCTCAAGGATTTTCAAGGTCTTGAGTCTTCATTAGCCGTACAAGGCCTCAACTTGAAATTGGGAAAAATCTAGTGTTTTCAAGCCTTTTTTGGCTGCTTCCAATTTGCTAAGTCTTTTACCTATCAAAAAAATTGGTGGAGATTCCTCCTATTCACCAGACCTTGGTAAGACTCACATCCAACTTCTCAAAAAGGAAATTCAACAAAATTTCATCACCCTTGCAAGTTATGTGCTCTGCACTCTTGGTCTTCCCTAGCCAAACTCTTCCTGGCTCGCCTAGGGCAAGACTTTTCTAACAGTTCCTGCACTCACGCAAACCCTAAAATATACCATATGTACACACATGGAGTCTAGTCACTATTCCCAAAGGGCCGTACAATTTGTACGGTGGGAAAGTGGTCTAGCACTCCATTCTTTATAGACAATCTGGTTTAGACCAGCAACAGGGTTAAAGCCAACTATTTACAAACAATGATTGAAAATGAATTCAAAAGGCTAAAAGATGGCACACTAAGCTTGAGAAAACACTAATATACATCCTCCATTAAACACAGTAATAATTTCAATTCATTAAGTTCTACTTTGAAGCAAAAATCAGAAATAACACACAAAAGCACTGTTTTTCTTCCAATTCACAAAATTTTCCCACAATAATAATTCCTCTAACCCTACTCTCAGGTTGAGGCACACCTTTTATAGGGTTCCTAATTCAGTTATGCACCCTTGGTCGAACATGTAAGCTATTATGTGGCAAATTTGCAAAAATGGAACATTTTTTGCATCTTTTGCCAATTTTCTAGAAACCTAAGTAAAATGAGTTTTTAAACTCATACACCCTTTCCACTTCTTAATATACTGATCACCATAGATTAAGAATTATTCATAAACATCTAATTCTATCTAAATGGTCAACATGACCTTTATGGTAATATTGCAAAAACAAAAATGCATTCAAGACTTTCTAAATGACTAGTGTTCCTAGGTGCTCCTGCACCATTCTCCCCATCCCTGCACAAACACTAAGGAATCTGAGGAGAGATCAGTGACACATCAATGCCTTGCTTCTTAAACTTAGCTTCATCTACCCAAGTAGCCTCAGATTCATGTTTGTTCTTCCATTTGATAAGATGCTCCATGTACACCTTTTTCCTTGTAGATTTCTTCACTCTTGACTCCAAGATCCTCTCTGCTTGTAGCTTGTTTGGAGTAGGTAAGGCTATGTTACTTACATCCTCGAAGATCTCCCTACTATTCTCATCCATGTCTTTGACTAATCCCTTATACCTAATCAAATCAGCTACATTGAACACTGGTGAAATCCCTAAATCTGTAGGTAACTCCACCTTGTATGCATTTTTCCCATACTTGGCTAACACTTTGCATGGTCCCACTCTTTTCATCTGCAATTTGGTTGATGTACCCTTCTGCAACCTGGATTTGTTGAGGTGAACCATGACATATTCTCCTACTACAAATTGCAAATCTTTTCTTGTCAAATCTACCTTATCCTTCAACTTTTGTGTAGCCTTGGTGACTGTCTTCTTTACCTACTCCTAAATCTCTTTCATGGTCTGAGTGAAGTCCTTTGCATGTCCACTCCTATGCTCCATAGCTCCTAGATCTCTAAGCTCACACACACCTCTCGGGTGCATCCCATACACTATTTCAAAAGGGCTCTTCCTTGTAGTTTTGTTCACATTGTCATTGTATGCATACTCAGCCTGTGATATGACCAAGTCCCATTTTTGTCCATACTCTTTGGTTAGGCATCTTAGAAGGTTACCTAACACCCTATTAACCACCTCTGTTTTCCCATCAGTCTGAGGATGGTAAGCTAATCCAAAGGATAAATTGGTACCCAATCTGCTCCATAGAGTTTTCCAAAAATGACTCATAAACTTCACATCCCTATCTGATACAATGCTCAAAGGCAATCCATTATTTACCACCTATGTTTTCCCATCGGTCTAAGGATGGTAAGATGATCCAAAAGATAGGTTGGTACCTAATCTGCTCCATAGAGTCTTCCAAAAATGACTCATAAACTTCACATCCCTATTTGATACAATGCTTAAAGGCAATCCATGGATCCTTACAATTTCCTTGAAGAAAAGATGAGCAATGTAGCTAGCATCATGGGTGGTCTTGCAAGGGATAAAGTGACTCATCTTGCTGAATCTATCTACCACCACATAGACACTATCAAACCATGTCTTAGTTTTGGGAAGTCCTACCACAAAGTCCATGCTAACACACTCCCATGGTCTATTGGGAATGGGTAGAGGTTGATACAAACCTGCATTACTAGCTCCCCCTTTGGCTTTCATACACACTACACACTGCTCCACATACCTTCTGACATCCCTTGGAAACTTGGGCCAATAATATAACCTTTGCACTAGTTCCATTGTCTTGTTGATACCAAAATGACCACTAAGACTACCATTGTGCTTTTCTTGGATAAGATTCTCTCTCATAGAACATTTTGGCACACACAACTAATTTCCCTTGAATAACAATCCACTTTGCAATTTATACTCTGAGTATTGACTATGAAAATGATTCTCAAAGTCAGAACATACCTTGTAGGCCTCTAAGAAGTCTTCATCTTCACCATAGAGATCCTTGAAACCCTCTATTCCAATGCTCTTGATCTGTATCTCTTGCACTGTCAGCAATCTCCTGCTTAGTGCATTTGCCACCTTGTTCAACTGTCCCTTCTTGTGCTTGATGGTGAAGGTAAAAGCTTGGATGTATTCCATCCATTTCAAATTCCTATTACTCAGATTCTCTTGAGTGTTGATATAGCTAAGTGCCTGATTGTCAGTAAAGACTACAAACTCTTTGGGTAGTAGGTAATGCCTCCACTTCCTAAGTGACTGAACTAAAGCATACAGTTCTAGGTCATAGGTAGAGTACTTTGTCTTAGCTTCATTGAGATTTTCACTAAAGAATGCTATAGGCTTGCCTTCTTGACTTAGCACTCCTACTGCAACTCCACTAGCATCACATTCCATAGTAAACAACTTGTCAAAACTAGGTAACAAAAGTATAGGTTGAGTTGCCACTTCTTGTTTCAGTTTCTCAAAACCTTTCTCAGCTTCTTGAGTCCACTTAAACTTAGTCTTTAAACCACCTTTGATTGTATCTAGGATTGGTGCACATATGCCACTAAATTTTCTTATGAATTTTCTATAAAATTGAGCTAATCCATGAAAACTTCTTACCTTTGTCCCTATGGTTGGTGTAGGCCAGTTGAGAATAGCTTCCACCTTGCTTGGATCCATCTTCAATGATCCTTGGGATACTAAAAACCCCAAATATACAAGCTCCTATTTGAAGAACTCACATTTCTCTAGGTTGATGGCTAACTTCTCTTCTTGCAATCTTCTAAGAACCAACTCCACATGTTTTAGGTGTTCTTCTGTTGTCTTACTAAAATGAGTATATCATCAAGGTATACTAACACAAATTTATAAAGTCTTTGAGCACTTCATTCAAGGAGCCTCATGAATGTGCTAGGGCATTAGGAGAGGCCAAATGGCATAACTCTCCACTCATAGAACCCATCATTTGTCTTAAAGTTGTCTCCACCATCTCCATCCTGACCTCTCGGGTCTACGGTATCCGCCTGAGATACAACTTGGTGAAGTACTCAGCTCATCCAAGACAATCCACCAAGTCCTCAATTCTAGGAATAAGGAACCTATACCTGATTGTGATTCTATTTATTGCCCTAGAATCAGTGCATTATCTCCACTTACCACCTTTCTTGGTTGCTAAGACCACTGGTATTGCACATGGGCTGATGCTCTTCCTAATCAGGCCTTGATCTAATAACTTCTGCACTTGTCTAGCTACCTCTAGGTTTTGATCTGGTGTAAGCTTATAAGCTTCTTTGTTTGGTAAAGAAGCCCATGGTATGAAGTCAATTTGATGACTAATGGCTCTCTTTGGAGGTAAGGTTGCCGGTGTCCCATCACTAACTATGTCCTTGTACTTCTCAAGTAACTTTTGGACTGCTCCGGGTATGACTATTTTCTCAGTCTTGTCCTCTCCCTTGGGTTGTATCATGACCACATATCCTTCACCTCCTTGACGTAGGTTATTAATGAACTATTTGCCACAGCTCAATAAGACACTAGGGGTCTTTGACTATCCTTCTTCTTCATCTGACAGTGACTGCAACTTGAATGTCTTTCCATCCTTCTTGAATGAGATAGTATTTGCTTTTCCATAGATGGCACCTCTCATACTGCCATGGTCTACCCAATAGAATATGGCATGCATCCATGGGTAATGCGTCACAAATTAACTTGTCCTTACATCCTCCAATGGAGAACTCCACCGTTGTCTGCTCATTGACAAGAACACTTTGTCCTTTGTTCAACCATGTTACCTTGTAGGGATTAGTGTGGGGTACCTTTTCCAACTTCAATTTCATCACTGCCTCCTCTGAGACTATGTTGTTAGTAGACCCTGAGTCCACTATAACCTTACACACCTTTCCAAGTATTTTGCATCTTACTCTAAATAAGGCTCTTCTCTGTTTTGGCTCTTCCTTGACCGGTTGTCTGATCAAAACTCTACTAAACATCAGATTCTCCCCCACTTCTGATTCAATGTGACTAACCTCAGGTGACTTGACACTCATGGTGTCCTCTTGTGCATATGCCACTCTCTTCTCAGTATTTGATGAAGATGCTTTCTTCAAGCACCTATAAGCAGGATGACCTACTTGACCACAGTTATAACATTTCATAGTGGCAAAGTATGAACTACTTTTGCCTGCTCCTCTTCCTCTATTTGAACCTCTTTGAGGTCCTCTAACTCTATTATATCCTCCTCTAGAAGTTGTTTCACCTCCATGCTCTGTGAGTTTAGACTCTCCCTGACTTCTTTGTTCAGTCCCTCTACCTTGGTATCCACCTCTATGTCCTCTTTGATCTCTACCTTTGCCTCTACTTTTAGAAGCTTGATCTTGTTTCCTATTGCTTCTTTCCTCAATATTTATGGCTAATTGGTAACATTGGTGTACTTTCTTAGGACTTAGAAGAATCATCTCCTCTTGGATGTTCCACTTCAAGCCGTTAAGATACCTAGCCACCTTGAGACTTTCATCTTCTGAAACATTAGACCTCATACAAAGTTTTTGGAACTCCTCAGTGTAAGTGTTCACATCTTGATCTCTTTGCCTCAAGCTCTATCTTTTCTTGTGCAACTAAATCTCATAATCATCTGGCATGTATGCTTCTCTTACCTTGGAAACCATTCCCTTCCAAGTAGTGATAGGCTGCTTGCCTTCCTTTTCCCTCTCTATCTGAATGAACTTCCACCATGTCAAGGTAGAACCTCTTAGTCTTGATTTGGCCACCTTTACCTTCTATGCTTCAGTGACTCCATCACATTCAAAATGGTTTTCCATTCCCTCTATCCAATCCATGACTAAATCAACTTCCATTTTTCCACTAAATAGTGGTATGTCTTCAAGTGCTTTTCCACTCAAAGCCTTCAATGCTTTCAAGAAAGGCTCTTCTTTCAAAACAGGGTCAGGTTCAGGGGTCTTTTATTCCTCTGCAACCTCTTCTTCCTTTGGTACCCTTCCTTCCAACTGCACATTCCTCATTACTTGCTCAAGTTGGGCTATTCTTTCCCTCATTAGCCTATTTTCTTCCTCCTGTTCTTCAACCATCTTGGCCAATTCAGCATTTTTCACCATGATGGTAGAACCACTAGATTCAAGGTCTGACATACAAGATTCTTCCCAAATCTTTAACTTGCTCTGATACCAATCTGATAGGGTTGGGTTGGATGGAAACAATCACTATTCCATGCTTTGGATCTTGCTAGGGAAGACCCCCATGGTGTCACACTCCACCACCATAACCTATAGTACCCACTGTTTGTGCAAGTTCCCCTGGTTCACCTTGCCAACCTAACTATCAAATCAAATCCTATCAACCAAGTCAAACTTGGTGCCAAAGCTCTAACTCTTCCTTAGCCTTTAATCTGCCTTAAAGACTAACAATACCTCAACTCTCAATTAGACCTTACAGGGGTGTAGAGATGTATTCAACAGCTTCAAACCATCCTCCTAGGGTTCTTGAAAGTTCACCAAACTCCACCTTTCCATCTCTTTCACCAAACCCTCATTTAGGGTTAAAAGGGCTACTAGCCAAGAGCCCCAATTAGGTCTCCATTTCTGAGAAAACCAGTTGTCTCTCTCAATTTCTCCAAAGAACCACCAATCTTTCTTTGAGATTCTTGCTTCTAATAAACACCTCTCAAGGATTTTCAAGGTCTTGAGTCTTCATCAGCCGTATAAGGCCTCAACTTGAAATTGGGCAAAATCTAGGGTTTTCAAGCCTTTTCTGGCTGCTTCCAATTTTCTAAGTCTTTTACCTATCAAACGAATCGGTGGAGGTTCCTCCTGTTCACCAGACCTTGGTAAGACTCACATCCAACTTCCCAAAAAGGAAATTCAAAAAAATTTCATCACCCCTGTAAGTTATGTGCTCTGCACTCCTGGTCTTCCCCAGCCAGACTCTTCCTGGCTCGCCTAGGGCAAGACTTTTCTAATAGTTCCTGCAATCACACAAACCCTAAAACCTACCATATGTACACACATGGATTCTAGTCACTATTCCCAAAGGGCCGTACAATTTTTACGGTGGGAAAGTGGTCTAGCACTCCATTCTTTACAGACAGTCTGGTTCAAACCAGCAACAGGGTTAAAGCCAACTATTTACAAACAATGATTGAAAACAAATTCAAAAGACTAAAAGATGGCACACTAAGCTTGAGAAAACACTAATTTACATCTTCCATTAAACACAATAACAATTTCAATTCATTAAGTTCTACTTTGAAGCAAAAATCAAAAATAACACACAAAAACACTGTTTCTCTTCCAATTCACAAATTTTTCCCACAATAATAATGCCTCTAACCTTGCTCTCAAGTCGAGGCACACCTTTTATAGGGTTCCTAAATCAGTTATGCACCCTTGGTCGAACATGTAAGTTATTATGTGGAAAAGTTGCAAAAATGGAACATTTTTGCATCTTTTGCCAATTTTCTAGAAACCTAAGTAAAATGAGTTTTTAAACTCATACACCCTTTCCACTTCTTAATATATTGATCACCATAGATTAAGACTTATTCATAAACCTCTAATTCTATCTAAATGGTCAACATGACCTTTGTGGTAATATTGCAAAAACAAAAATGCATTCAAGACCTTCTAATTGACTAGTGTTCCTAGGTGCACCTACACCACACTGCTTTCAAGGATGGTGGTGTTCACAATCAACCTCATCATATCTTGTTGTGTAACTTGTGTCCTCTTCAAAGTTTTAAAGATGCTTTCAAGGTTACTCCAAATGTTGTGTTGACACTACCATTGCTTCTATCTCTTTTCAGATTATTTTATTAGAATTTAGCCTCCATGAATGTAGGTGGAAATGCAATGAACCCCAATCATCATCCGGGAATTGTGTGACTTTATCAAGATTCTTTTCTTTTTATTCATCGTATATAACTAACTTTTAGTTGGTAGCAATTTTTAAAATGAATTTCCTTATCTTTCTTATTGTGCAAAAAAAATGGGTGAGGTTAGCCTGATTTTATAAACTTATTATAGATATAATAAATAATGAAGAGCTAGGTAATCTTCTCATTCATTTAATGGATTCATGGTCTACCAAGTGGTTGTTTACCCACATTAACAAATCTATATTAATAGCAAAAGAATCAAGTCTAACTACAGCCCTTTCTACTCAAATATCTAAGAGTTCACACTACACACATTAAAGAGCGTAATCATTGTCAATGAAAGTCCATTTTATTCTACACTTGTTAGTGATATCTATTACCATGAAGGCTTCTTGATTTTATTTTTTGTTTCCATTTGAGGTAACTCATTTTGATGAAAGATAGTGTGAAGGACCAAGTCCATACCTTGAATTAAGGCTGCTAAATTGGTTGTTCACTAGGAGGATAACTAATTTTTGCAAATCATTTTGAAGCATGCTATAGTAATTAGGGTTTAGCTTGAATGAGATCTCATAAAGAAATCTTAGTGGTGCAAAGTTTTCACCATTGAAGAACTTTTGTCAATTAAGGTTGTTAATCAGGCTCTAGGTGTGTATTGAGTCATATTAGATGGTAGTTACGTGATTAGGAGGTATAGGATGCTAAAAGTGCAAAAATAGTGAAAAGTTTTCATTTGTGAAAAAAATGCAAACTTGCAAAAAAGTTGTAAAGATAGAATTTGAAGTCCAACAGTCATGTCATTTTAAAAGGAAGTTTACGAAAGTTAAGATAGTAGTTTTAGAAGGGAATAATTATAAAAAGATATTGTAGATTCATTGTATGGGTTGGCAGTGAAGTTTGAAGAAGATTTGAATCAAATAAAACACTGTTTTCCTTTAAATTATGTAGTTTCTTCTTGTACAGTGTTATTTTAGAGAATTGTACGGCCTGTACAGGCCCTAACATGCTTTGATTTAATTTGAAAATTGTAGTAGGGTGAATCTACTTTCAGAAATTGAAAATTTGGTGTAGTTTCATTAGAATTTGTGAAATTTTAGGAGTTTTTACTAATTATGCCTGTGTAAAACAATTTTAAGCGTTTTGTAGAGTTAAATTTCAAAATGGACCCATTCCACCTTCTGTGAAGATTGTACCTTAGTGTAATGGGTGGATTATATTATTTTTAGGTGTGATCATGTTGTTTGGGTGCAAGGGAGGCGAAATAGAGTGTTTGGCATGAAGCCCTAGGAGAGGAAATTGAGTTTTCCATGTGGAATTGAGTGCTTTTGGTATGGAAAAGTATGTAAAAGGTTGGGGAAGCAATATATGTTGATAGGTTGAGTATGTGCAAGACTATTTGGACCTGATTGAGGTGTTGGAAAGGTTGTGTGAGGGCTAGAAGTGTGTTTTCCAATAAAACCCTAGGTTTTTAGCTAGAAAAGAGGATTTCTGGTTTAGGCACCTTGGAGGGTGATTTTCTAAAAAAATTGAGAATTATTAGGTTTGGACATCTTTTGAATGATTCCCAAATGGCTTCAGGTATTAGGAAGAAGTTTTGAGACAAGGTTCTTTGTAAAATAGACGTAATTTGAGGTATAATTCTACGCAGTTGGCCTGATTTTGTGAGATTATTCCAAAATAACTAGTTGAGAGGTTGTGGTATGTTGTTGTGAGCCCTGATAGGTCTTTGAAATGGTGTTATTCCTGGTCTAAGAGGACCTTCTCTAAAAGATATACTTGATGGAGTCGAATTGGACTACTACAAGGAATTGTGAGAATTTGATGTGATAGAGAGAATTTGAACATTTGGTGACTTGATAAGTTGTTGTATTGTTTGAAATTGTGTTTTTTACAGTGAGGACCTCCCTTGATTGTCATCAATTGGTATTAGAGTGAAGGTACTAGATCCTTGTGCAAGAAGATTAAAGTTTGTAAAAAGAAGAGTGGAAAATGAAAAGACAAATTGTGAAGATGCCTCCTAAAGGGAATAATATGGAAAAAGAGATGAGTGACTTGAAGGATAGGTATGTGAGAAAGATCAAAGAATTGAAGGAAAGGCCAGTAGCCTTGGAAACAAATAAGAGAAGAGAAGAAGTTGAAAGTGATTCAGATGATGAAGATGAAGAAGAGTTTGAAGATATGGAGGAAGAACTTGATCCAAAAGATCATAGAATGGAAAAGTTGTTAAGGGCACTAAAGAGTAGCAAGCATAAGGTAAAGATTGATGTTCAAATGTTTGGTGGGAACCTGAATGAAGAAGAGTTATTGGATTGGATAACATATTTGGACAACTACTTCGAGTGTGAAGACATTCCTAAAGAGTAGAGATTCAAGATTTCCAAAACAAAACTAAAAGGTCATGCACTTTTGTGGTGGTATTATTTGCAATCAGAGAGAAGGAAGAAAGGAAAATCCAAAATTTTAACATGGGACAAGATGGTAACCAAGATGGAAGGTAAATTTCTCCCTTCTGATTATTCTATTCATATGTTTAGGAAGTTACAAAGTTTAAGACAAAAAGATATGGATGTAAAAGCATACATTGAAGAGTTTTACAAATTAAGTATGAGATCTAACCATAATGAGAATGGGGATGAAAATATAGCTAGGTACTTTGGTGGTTTGAGATTGAACATACACGATGAATTCGATTTGAAAAATCCAAGGAGTGTAGAAGAATGTTATCAAATGGCACTAAAGGCAGAAGAAAAAGTAAAAAGAAGACAAGAGAAGACAATTAGAGGAAGAGGCAACATTACAAGAGGAAGAGAATCTTTCTCTACTCCAAGACAAAAAAGTGAGAGCCAAGAGGATGTGCACGAAAAGGAAGAACAAGTTGTGGATTTCAAAGGTGACTTTAGAGGCACAAGGGGCATATTTGGTGGTGGAAGAAATTCAAAAAAAATTATTGGTAGGTGCTATAATTGCAATGAGTTTGGCCATCCTTCTTACAAATTCCCTGAGAATTTTGGTTCTACATCAAGTGGTGGAGAAAGGAAAGGTGAAAAAAGAGCTCAAATTGTCTAAGAGGATGAAGTTGAAAGTTCAAATTCCAATAATTGTGCTCCTAAAGTTGGTGAAATTTTGATGATGAAGAGACAACTCTTGAAGAAATCAAAGGAGAAGGAGTTGATTCAAAGAAGAGAATTGTTTAGGACAGCTTGCAAATGCAAAAAAAAAGTATGTCACCTATGATAATAAATTTAGGATGCACTGATAATATGGTATCTAGGGAAATGGTAGACAAATTGAAATTGGAAAGAGTACCTAGAGAAAAGCCTTACATACTATCTTGGGTAAGTGATAATCAATCCATTGTGGTGAGTGAAAAAGCTTTAGTTGAGTTCCAAATTGGTAGATATAGAGATAAGGTTTTTTGTGATATTTTGCCTATGAGTTGTTGCCATGTGTTACTAGGAAGGCCCTAGTAGTTTGATAGGTCAACAATCTATGATGGAAGACAAAACACTTATACAATTGAAAAATATGGGAAGACATTCACTTTAACTCCATTGGTTGAAGAAGCAAAGGAACAAGGTGAGATCATCATGATTGGGAGAAAATAGTTTGTGAGTATTGAGGAAGGTAAGAATAAGGGATTGGTAGCCATTTCTAGGTTTGACAGTGTTGGGATAGTAGGTAGAAGAAATGAAGACAATAAGCAGTCAATTGTTAAGAAGGATGCTTCCATGTGGAAGAGAAAAGAAGATGGAATTGTGTCTTGGTCTGATACAGTGAAGTGTAAGAGTCAAGTTCTTATGGAAAAGAAAGAAAAGAGTGAAGGAATAGTGGTTGGGATAGTCATGTGCCCTATGAAAATGAATACAATGAAGAGGTAGCCAAATGATGATGCAACAAAGGTTAGTGAGATTGATAGGATAGTGGTTAAGAAGACAAAGGTTCCTAAGTTTGATGGTAAAGAAGTTTGCAGTTCTGATAGTGAAAAAGATATAAAAAAAAAAAAATAATGGAAGAGGTTTAAGAATGAAATGAAGATGGAAGAGATGGAATTTTATAAAGTTTTGTGTGTAGAGGTGAAAGGTAGCATAAATTTAGTGTTTGATGATGGAAAAGTTGAAGAACACCCCACATAACAGTGTGATAGAGTGGAGCACGTTTCAAGAGAAGACAAGGACAAGAAGGAAAAGCAAGATGTGAACCAAAGAAAAAGTGAACCTGATGAAAGAGTGCAAGGAGGTCAGAAGAAGGGGGAGATCAATTGTGAAAAAGTTACAAGAGAATTTCCAAGAGACTTGGAAAAATTTTAGGTTGGGGTGTATGGTGCAGGGGCACCATTGAAGAACTTTTGTCAATTAAGGTTGTTAATGAGTAGGCTCTAGGTGTGGAGTCATTTTACATATTAAATAAGGTAATTGATACCAATTTATATTTTATTGAGTCATATTTGATGGTAGTTAGGTGATTAGGAGGTCTAGGATGCTAAAAGTGTAAAAATAGTGAAAAGTTGTCATTTGTGAAAAAAATGCAAACTTGCAAAAAAGTTGTAAAGATAGAATTTGAAGTCCAACGGTCATGTCATTTTAAAAGGTATTTTAGGAAGTTGAGATAATATTTTTAGAAATTAATAAGTATAAAAAGATATTGTAGACTCATTATATGGGTTGCTAGTGAAGTTTGAAGAAGATTTGAATAAAATAAAACACTATTTTCCTTTAAATTTTGTAGTTTCTTCTTGTACAATGTTATTTCAAACAATTGTATGGCCTGCATAGTCCCTAACTTGCTTTGATTTAATTTTGAAATTATAGTAGGGTGAATCTACTTTCAAAAATTGCAAATTTGGTGTAGTTTCATTGGAATTTGTGAAAGTTTAGGAGTTTTTACTAATTCTGCCTATGTAAAACAGTTTTAAGGGTTTTGTAGAGTTAAATTTCAAAATGGACCCATTCCACCTTCTATGAAGACTGTATCTCAATGGAATGGGTGGATTCTATTATTTTTAGGTGTGATCATGTTGTTTGGGTGTAGGGGAGGCCAAATAGAGTGTTGGGCATGAAGCTTTAGGAGAGGAAATTGAGTTTTCCATAGTGGTTTTGGTATGGAAAAGTATGTAAAAGGTTTTTGCAGCAATATATGTTGATAGTTTGAGTATGTGCAGGCCTATTTGGACCTGATTGAGGTGTTGGAAAGGCTGTGTGAGGGCTTGAAGTGTGTTTTCCAATAAAACCCTAGGTTTTTGGCTAGAAAAGAGGGTTTTTGGTTTAGGCACCTTGGAGGGTGAGTTTCTTAAAAAAAATTGAGAATTCTTAGGTTTGGAGATCTGTTGAATGCTGCCCAAATTTTTTTAGAGATTAGGAAGAAGTTTTGAGACAAGGTTCTTTGTAAAATAGACCTAATTTGAGGTCTAGGTCTGTGTAGTTAGCTTGATTTTTTGAGATTGTTCCAAAGTAACCAGTTGAGAGGTTGCAGTATGTTGTTGTGGGCCCTAATGGGTCTTTGAAATGGTGTTGTTCTTGGTCTGAGAGGACCTTCTCTAAAAGATATACCCGATGGAGTCAAATTGGACTACTACAATGAATTGTGACAATTTGATGCGATAGAGAGAATTTGAAGATTTGGTGACTTGATAAGTTGTTGTATTGTTTGAAATTGTATTGTTTGTAGTGAGGACCTCCCCTAATTTTCATCATTTAGTAGGAGTGTTTTAAGTTGTTCCACAAGATCATACTCATTTCTAGTGTGCAAAGGAAAGTGAGGAGCACTAGGAAAAATTGGTTGATGAAATGGTAATGAAGTAGGTATTGTTTGTGGTTGCCTATTGTTCCTTGTGCTATATGTATGGGCAATAGTATTGTAACTTAGTTGTTGCAAAGTAGTGTCACTGGTAAGTTGCCTTGTGAAATTCAAAATGGTTACTTGAGGTAATGGTTTATTTTTAGGTGGTCTTATGATAAGCATAGGTTTATTTTGAATTTGGTGTTGTCATGAGGGTGGGTAAATTTTAATTTGAGGCGTTATTGCATTAAATTCCCTTTATTTTGGTTTTTCATAACAAGCCTTGGTGGACAAAACTTGTGAGATGAAATCTTCAAGGGATTCATCTAACATATCAAAGTCATCACTACTAAAGGGATTGATGGGCATTTTAACATGTAGAAAGAGATATGATATTGTCAAATAGCTATGCTTTCTCCAAGGTTGACCATTTAATGTGTAGTTTCTTGTTTTTAGTTTTTGATGATTTCAAAACAAGAACTAATCTAAGTGACAAATACAATGATATAAAAAAGATAAAGGAAATGACCACAAATATGAAATAAATTAATACTAAAATAGAGAATAACTTTTGTAAATTTCCTCAATACATCACTAAAAGAATAACTTTCTTTAACATTCATATTAGACAATTTTAGAATTTAAAAATGCAGATTTAATGGAAGAAACATAATATAGAAGCAGACATAAAATGTAACACCCCTCCATTTTGGCTCTTTGGATCGGCAATGTTTTCTTTGTAATGATTTGTTCTATGTATGCTTTGACTTTGGAACTTGGTTACTTTTGACCGTTATTTGTTAAGCGATGTAAACATTATATTTTGATGTGATGTTATTTTATTCTGATGTTATCTTTATGGCATGTTTTGGATTAATTTAGAAAATAATTGATTTAATGATGTTTTATGCTTGTGATCATATCATTGATGTTAGATGCATCAGTTAGTGATATTGTATTGGTGAAGGGGATGGTATTGTATCACTCACATGTGAGTGCCCTACGATTATGAGATTTCCTCTTCACGGTGTGTTTGATCATATTATATATATATATATGCATGTTCGATGTACTCTTTGTTGCAGGTTGACAAGTACATGACATCAACTCCACCTGGTTCACAGGTTTGAGCGTATCCATTGACCAACGAAAATTGATTGGGAGATAGTAGCTAGGTTTTCCGTGCCAAGTCATCACCCTAGTCATAGCATGTCGTCGAGTTGTTGTTGGGTTGGTTGTTTTAATTCAGTCCCTTGCATCTTGAGTATTTATTTAATTGCAAATTATAGAGGCTATCAAGTGGCTTGCGTAGTTAAATTGATGTTTATGTGTATTTATTTGCAATGTTGAAATGTCATTTATTTGATTGATTGATTTGAATTAATTAATAAAATTAGATTGAGTTTATTGAGTAATTATATTAATGGTGTTTTATTAAATGTGATAGTTGTTTTGGGCAATTATTGGATATTAAGATTTAATCAAAATATAAATGTAAATCATATTTGGATAGTTGGAGATAAATTAAAATAAATAAATAAAATAAATGAAAATGTGTTTTAATTTCTCTCCTTGGAAATTATTGAGAAAGGAAATTATTTGCAAAGAATGTATTCTTTTGTTTTAAAGAATTTTGAAAATGCATGTGATCAGAATTAGAAAATAGAAACTTGTTTTAAATTTAAAAGAAATAGAAAATATCCTCCAAATTGTGCAATAAATTTAGTGGGTGGGGATATTTTAGGGGTTTGACCAATTTGGGGAAAACCTCTATTTTAGGAAATGAAAATTCATATAATTTTTAACTTTCAATTTGGGGAAAATATTTCTTGGCTGTGGCTTGGCTTGGATTGGTAGAAGAATTGGAGACCCTTGCTTGAGCTGAATCCAAAAGGAGGATTTGAAAGCACCATTGTTGAAGGCTTCAAGCTTGGAAAAAAAATCAGGTTCCCCTTTTGTTCTTGCTTTGTTTCATTTTGAAAATGGATTAAATCCTCATTATGCTATTTGGAAATCTTTGAAATGTTGATCAAATCTAATGAATTCCATGAGAAATTGTTTTGGAAGCTTGCAAACTTGTTGAAATTTGGAAATGAAAACCAAACTAGAATCAAACAATGGAAAATAGAATGAAACCAAAAGAATGGACATTTCAAACTGGAATTTTAAACCATGTTGTTGTGTTTCCTTTTTCTATCATTAATTTGCCCAATTTGAATTGGGAAATGAATTATATAATAGTGGATATTGTTTATTTTGTTTTATTATTTAAAATATATATAAATATTTATATAATTTAAATAATTTGGGTTGTTGTGGGTTGAAAATGTTTTATTTAGGATATGATTTAAACAATTATAAATAATCAAAAAGTCTGGGATTTAAAAATGATATTTTTGTGATATGTATTTAAATGATGTTAAATGTATTAAATAGGAATTTTCAAATGATTTATTTAGAAGTTGATTTTTTATAATCATATGGCTTTATTTAAATTTGCATTTTGAATATTTTGTATAATGGAGGAAAATAGAATTAAATGGTTAGAGTTTAAATTCTTTTACATTGCTAATGTGAGTTGATATACTTTGAGTATGAACGTATAATGCAAGTTATTTAATTAATTTCATGTTCTATATCAATGTTTGGCTCGGGTTTAGGAAACCCTAACGTTAGCTTGTTGAGTTGTCTGAAATTCTTTTTAAATGATGTTGTGTTCTTTCTCGATGTTGGGCAAGTGGGGTTAATTGTCTAGTAAGTCTTCCAGAGGAGTCCTCTAGGTGGGGATGTTTTGTGTAGTGGTTTGATTTGTGAATTGCCTTGGGAAATGTGTAGAGTTGTTTTATGTTGTTATACCTGGTTTCCACGAATGGGGATTTGTACCTCCTTGGGATTAGGAGAGGGTTTTGTAGTTTGTACCTCCTTTGGAAGGAGTGGACTTTTTATCTCATATTCCTCCAAGTGTTTGGAGTGGGTTTTGTTATATGTTACCTCCTTGGATTGGAGAGCTCGTCTTATCAAGTTAACCATTGGATTGTGGCTTTGCATTGCGTGTGTTGTCAATAGGAGAGTGGCTCTTTGTGGGGGTCCAGCATGGCACACAAAGAGGCACCAGGGTAACTCACCTTGGGTTTAATTAAGTGATAAATTAAAAGAAATCAATGGGGCACTTTCACACTAAATAAAGATAATGAATGTCTCTCTCTTGAAGCTTGTGTTTGTTAAGGCTTGAGATGAGATGAGACGCATAGTTTTACATGAGGGTCCGGTGGCTGGTAGAGTTGAGCCTGGATAGCCCAAGATGTGGGTTTAGTTGCCTTAGACAGTTGAGCCAGGGTAACTCATGGAAATTTATGTATGACACTCTACCTATGTCAGCAGTTAGTCAGTTACTGTGGGGTATGCAATTGATGTTCTTGAACCTTGTTCTCTGGAAGCATTGTACCATTGTGTTAAGTGATGTTGTTCTTGTATCCTTTTCAATTCATTTCTATTGTAGCATGTGTCTAGTGGTAGATGGTCTTGTGTCAGATTCCTTGTTACTATCTCCTAGCATAGGGGGTGAGCCTTTGGGTATCACGCGGTTGGGTGGAACATGCACCTTAATCCATTGGTTTTCTTCTTGTTCATGTGGACGAGATTTCCAGTTGGAGAGCTCGTGGGTTCCAGTATCTTTTCATGCTTATTCTTCCAGTTGATCTTGTATTTTATTACCCCTCATTTGTTATCGAGGTGGAATTTGTAATATGTAAATTATACTTATTGGTTTTATCTCATTCGGGGAATGAGTGTTGTAATCATGTTGTAAATTATGGTTATTGGAATCAAGTGGTATCTTCTATTCTTTGATGTAAATTATTATGTATGGAATGTATGTGAACTTAATTATTAAGTAATTATATGTTATGGATTTAATTAATGTTTCTTGTTTGGGTTTAAGTAACTCAGTCTCATAACCTTAGGGGATTGGTTGGCAATGGTTAGAGAACTTGCATGTTAATTTTTCTTTTTCAAAAAAAAAAAATTAGTTCGTTTGAGTAGTAAATTGCAACTTCCCCTAGGGTTGTGTGGCAGGGCGTTACATAAAAAGGCACGCTGAAATTTGTTAGGACACGTGTATAGCCCGATAAAATTTCCCTACAATGAATGGGTCTTTGTACAAGTGCTACAAAAATTAAAACTTGAGTTTGACGCTTACTACTAGGATTTCCTATTTCAGGTTGCAAACTATGGTTTCAATGATAGAATTTTCTAGATATAGTTGTCATAATTCAAATGATATTAGTGACAAATGAGGAACAAAGTGACACTTTTTTGAAATGCAATTTTGACCAAATTTGTGAATGTAAATGACTGAAAATACACTAATATGCAAATACTATACAAAATCAATGTAACATGCATGCATTTTTTTGGACTTTTCATATTTTAGACAATCAAAAATGAAAATTTAAAACCCTATGTGTGATGAAAACTAATGTAATTTTAACAACCCTAAATGAAATACAAACTAATGCAATGCAATTCAAACTATTGAAAATCCTAGATCTAGGGTTTGAATGGACTCCAATTTCAGAAATTAAGATGTACAATGTTGGGTTAACCAAAAGGAAATGGTGAAAAATGTGAGGTTTTGATAAATATGGGATGATACACCTATATTTCTTATTTCATTAGGAAAAAGAGATCCCCAAAGGTAAGACTGACTTTCGACCCTTAGGTGAGTCAACCTTGATGGAGATCTTGATGTTTTCCTTATGAAAAGATGGGGTAAATATGATTGAAATGCACATTTGGGAGATAAATGAAAAATACCATATGAATCCAATTATACAATATGAAACTTGAATCATCAATTTAAAGCATAATAGAAACAAAATCAGTAAATTTCTGGTAGATCTGAGAAGGATAAGACATTGTGTACCTGTCACCTAAAGCTTATGTTGAGTGTCCTACTTGGACTGGTTCACCCTAGGATGAATGGTTCTAGGTGAACTTTTACAAAACTTCAAATTTTGAATATGTAGCTTCTGATATGTACTTTCTTCCCGTACCTTTCAATTTTTGCTTCTATATTTGTACCTATAGAAAACTAATTTTTTTGGTTTGTTTGTATGGGGGTTTTCCTTGGTCAAACCCCAAGTTTGGTAATTAAACCTTGATGCAAATTATAGATTTGAAACATAAATGTGTATGTGACCCCTAATCATAAGTTTTTCTAAGATTGTTTGGAGCTAAAATGCAAAGAAACCTTATTCAAGTGTGTTAGAATAAGATTCGTAAATGAACATGAATAATGAACAAGAGAGCTAGTTAGGGAGAAACCAAAACACCCCAATAGATCCAAAATATGATTATACCTTGATTTAGGTGGCTACTAGGATGAATATAGAAGATGGGATCACTAGGAAACAAATTGTTAGATCAAGGGAAATGGTCAGTTGCATGTCCCAAAACCTAGAATCTATCATGATCCACCATAGGCATCAATATTCAATCATGAACAATGCTTGATCAAACTCAACAAAATAAGCTTGAAGACCTACAAAAACAATTGAAATGTTGCTCCAAGACTTCAACTTTGCTTGCTTAAATGGGTATGTGCAGGATCCTCATGGAAAAAATAGGCCCTTAAGTAGCAAAAAATTTAGAAAAATAAGAGTTAGCCAACTTGATGTAAACATTTGAATAAGTTATCTATATTATTTAAAAAATATGTAAGAATAGAATTTGTAGCAAATTGAATGTAGTTTCTAAACTACTAGATTTGTTTAAAAAAAATAAATCTGTTTGCTAAAAATTTGAAATTTCAATGTAGTGGTACCTAAATTTCAGGGAAAAAATAAGAAGTAGGTGTCTGTCTGACCACCCTAACCACAATAAAATGATAATATTCTTTTTATAAGATTTTTGATATAAGTATAGGACTCATGCCCTAATGTGATGCATATTTTTTTGTAATTTTTTTCCAAGTAAATAATTAATTATGAATTTTTTATTACAACTTTTTAAAAATATAAAAACTCGTATGTTTGACCACCTTAACTTGGTCAAAACTTCATGAAATTGAATTTTTCATTTTTTAATCCTATAGTATGAGAAGCATAGAATGTGATGCATATTTTGGATTCAAAAAATGTGATACCATTTGAAAGCTATAGATGTTTTTCAATCAACCTATCAATTAGGACTTTAGTCATAATTTGAATAGAAAAGTGAATAATAATTACTTATTAAATTCAAAGTAAAACATAATTTATATCAGTGGAAATATGAGAATCTCCTTTAAAAACACTTTTCATTTCATCAATTTTGGGTAAAAAATAGTCATCAACCACATACCCATCATATTGCCACTTTGTGGCCCATCATGATCCTACACATACCCAAATATTCTTCTTTATCTTGAGTGCTAATCTTGTGAATATCTTTCAAATATTTTCTCAACCTAGTGTAAAATGGTGTAAAGACTAGGCTATTAAAAGGCACAAGACAATTGAGAGGGGAGGTGAATTATTTGTATTAAAATTCAAAGCTCAAAACAATTATCAACTTCACAACCACACAAATTTGTTATTAATTATGAACATGCAATGTAGATAACAAAAAAGAAAATCAACACAATAAACACCAGATTTTACATGGAAAACCCAATGAGAGAAAAACCACAGTGAGGATTAACTCACAATATAAATTAATAGCAAACCAAATACAAGAGGCTCATTTCCAAGGGCTCACTACTTGAATACAAAGGCTCACTACCTACATATACAAAAAATAACAAAAGATCCACCATTGCAATTTACACACATCCATAGCCTTGAATAGAAGATTGTAGAAACCTTCAGCTCACTGCTTTCGGGAATCTAACACAATAAAGTACTGCTACCTCAACTTACTTTCACAAAACTCTACTTCTCACTTATGGCTTACTTAGTTACTCTATATGATTTGATCCGTCACATCTCAACTTGCATTTATACCCTCTTCAACCTTAGAAGCTTTCTCCAAGGTCGACTACATACGCTTCATTTCATAAATTCAAATTATGTCAGAAACTCAACATTCCCATGATGGAAAGGAATGGGAGTGGACCACACCAATACTTAACTACGACCCAAAAAAAACATCTTGGATCAACCACATGCTTCCTTAATTAAATTTTTAATCCTTCATATCAAGTGTAAATAACAAGTCAGCCAAACCTAATGAAAACACAAATGAACATTGAAGTACACACTTTCCAACAAGAAGATAACACACAGACAATGTAACATACTTCAATATGCATGAGAACACATCTTAGATACCATCAAATACATCTACTTCAAGTGCAACAACCTTCAAACACAAAACACCTTCCAACTTTCCAACCAGAGTGTATAGATACACACAGAAGCTCTGAATCTCACCTTCCAAAGCACCAAACCATGAACACGTTCACCAAAACATAGAGACCACCATTAAAAGACATATTCCAAATCTGTAAGACATGGAACAAATTAGAAAAGGAATGTAGAGTAGAAACACTTCTTCCTATCCATAGACAAAAAAATCTATCAAACTAGTTCACACACCGATGAACACAACTTTCAAACTCCATCAAACTAGAAGCTAAAAACTAGGAGATTTCACCAACATATCCCCAACAACAACCCTTCATATTTGCACAAGCATAGGATCAAAATAGAAGAAATGTGGATCACATATTGGAGCACATTCTGAACACATACATAACTCTGAATTCATTCTTTGAGAACCCTGGAGGAAGGGGTTCTTAAAGAGGACCAAATGAACAAAGTAATTCTCAAGAATCAAGTGGAGAAACTAGAAGAAGCTTCAGAGGTAGGAGACCAGTAGCGAGAGGTAGATTTAGTGGATTAGGAAGGGGTTCTAATGCCTTCTCAGGAAGGTGTTATAATTGCAATCATTATGGACATTCTGCTTGGAAGTTCCTAAATAAACAAGGTACAAGCTCTCAAGGTGGAGACAGAAGAACTCAACTTGCGCATGAAGAGGAAGAAGAAGAAAGTGTGAGCTCATGTATAGGATCATCATCTTTGTGAAAAACCAGAAGTAGGAGAGGCCTTGATGAATAGGACACTAATCTATGTACCAACTACAAAGGAACCCCCTCAAAGGAAGGCACTATTTAGAACAACATGTAAGACTCAAGGGAATGTATGTAAAGTCATTATTGACTTTGGTTCTACAGAAAATATTGTATCTTTGGAAATGGTAGAGAAACTTAAGATGAAAAAGATGCCTCATCATAATGCATATAAGATTTTATGGCTTAACAAGGGGCAATAGGTTCTTGTGAATGAGTAGACTTAGGTGGATTTCTCAATAGGTCCCTACAAATATAAAGTACTTTGTGACATTGTTCCCATGGATGTGTGCCACCTACTCCTTGGTAGGCCTTGGAAATATGACCGGAAGGCACAACATGATGGCTTTAAGAATGAATATCATATTGAGGAAGATGGTGAGACAATCACTTTAGAATGTCTACAATAAGATGATAGGATAGTTCATGAAGGTCCTATTGTGATGGTTTTGAGGGAGAAGGTGTTCTTAAAAGACTTGGAGAAGGAAGAGGTTGGTTTTTCCATTGTAAGGAAACCTATCTTAGATGTAGCAATAGATGACAAAAAAGAAGTCCCAAGTGAAGTGCAAACCTTGCTTGATAGATATGAAAATATTGTGGTGAAAGATCTACAAATTTCATTGCCGCCAATCCATGATGTAAGCCACCATATTGACTTGATCCCTAGTGCAAGTCTTCCCAATAAAGAAACATATAGAATTACACCCCAACAAAATGAGGAGATCAAAAATCAAGTGCAAGAACTACTAGATAAAGGTTTGGTGAGAAAGAGCCTCAATCCATGTGTTGTTTCAACTATCTTGGAACCTAAAAAAGAAGGATAATGGATCCTTTGCACTGACTCAAGAGATATCAATAAGATAACCATTAGATATAGATTTCCTATACCCTAGATGGAAGACCTCATGGATAGTTTGGTAGGGGTAAATTATTTTCCAAAATAGACTTGAAAAGTGGTTATCACCAAATAAGAATTAGAGAGGGTGATGAATGGAAGATGACTTTCAAGACTAATGAGGGCCTTTATGAATGGTTGGTGATGCCCTTTGGGCTATCTAATGCTCCTAGTACATTCATGAGACTCATGAATGAGGTTTTAAAGGATTTCATTAAAAAATTTATAGTGTTGTATTTAGATGACATCTTGGTATTCAACAAGACAAGAGAAGACCACTTGAACCACTTGGACAAAGTTTTGGGAAAGTTGCATGAAGAAAAACTAACGATTAATCTCAAGAAGTGTGAGTGGATGAAGAAAGAACTTGTTTATTTGGGCTTTGTGATCTTAGGAGGAAACTTGAAGATGGATCCAAAGAAAGTTGAGGCCATTCTCAATTTTCCTACACCTAGAATAGTTGGGGAAGTCAGAAGCTTCCATGGGCTAGCAAGCTTCTACTAGAAGTTTATAAGGGTTTTTAGTCACATTTTTTCACCTATGATAGATACCATTAAAGGGGAAAGGAAAGGAAAATTCGATTGGATAAAGGAGGTTGATCAAATTTTTGAGTACCTCAAAACAAAGGTAGCACAATAACCCATTCTCACTCTTCCTGATTTTGACAAGGTATTTACAATAGAATGTGATGATAGTAATTTGGCCATAGGGGTAGTGTTAAGTCAGGAAGGAAATCCTGTTGCATTTTTTAGTGAAAAATTGAATGAGGCTAAGAGAAACTATTCATCCTATGATTTAGAACTGTATGCCATGGTGCAAGAACTCAAAAAGTGGAGGCACTACTTGCTACCTAAGGAATTTGTGGTGTTCACGGACAACCATGCTATGAGTTTTCTAAATAGTCAAGAAAAATTAAGCTATAGAAACATGAAATGGATTGAGTACCTGCAAGCTTATACATTATCCATAAAACACAAGAAGGGACAAGCCAACAAAGTGACAGATGATCTGAGTAGAAGGGCAGTGCTAGTGCAAGAGGTGCAGCTCCAAAGTGTGGGTGTAGACTCACTAAAAGGTATGTATCAAGATGGCGAAGACTTCCATGATGCATTTTCTATTTTTGAATAGTCACAGGGGTCATTTCATAAGGAATATGAGGATTTTGTGTTGCAAGAAGGGCTACTCTTTAAGTGGGATCAATTGTGTATACCAAAGTGTTCCATGAGGGATAATTTGGTTAGAGAGAAGCATAGTGGGAGCCTAGGAGGGCATTTGGTTATGATAAAACCTTGGATCAGGTTAGGAGATTTTATTATTGGCCCAAGATGTATTTGGATGTGAAAATTTATTTAGAAGGGTTTGTCATATGTTAAAGAGCTAAAGGGACAAGCTCAAATTTTGGTTTGTATCAACCTATACCCATACCAAGTAGACCATGGGAAAGTAATAAGTATGAACTTTGTCTTGGGTCTTCCAAGAACCTCAAGGGGGTATGATAGTGTATATGTTGTGGTAGATAGGCTTAGTAAAATTGCACACTTCATTGCATGCAAGTCAACTATTGATGCCTCTTATATTGCAAGTTTTTTCTTTAAGGAGATAGTAAGAATTCATGGACTGCCAGTGTCAATAGTGCCTGATAGAGATTCAAAGTTCATTCGCCATTTTTGAAGAACATTATGGAGGAATTTGGGGACTAAATTGACCTTCAACTCTACCTATCATCCTCAGACAAATGGATAGACTAAGGTTGTTAATAGGTTTTTGATAAATCTACTGAGATGTCTGACTAAGGAACACAATCAGTCATGGGACTTAATCTTGCCACAAGCAGAGTATGCATATAATGACTCATTCAAGCAATGTATTGGTAGGATTCCATTTGAAGTTGTCAATGGAATGCATCCAAGGGGTGTTTGTGAGTTAAGATACTTAAAGGGTAAACAAGAGAAGTGCTCAAGGAGAGGATTTTGTAGTTGCTATGCATGATATACACAAGCAGGTTAAGGAGACACTTGAGAAGAATGTAGACAAGTACAAAAAGAAAGTAGACTTGAGGAGAAAGGATGTACAATTCAAAGTGGGTGATTTAGTATGGGCACATCTAAGAAAGGAGAGACTGCCTAAGGGAAAGCATACAAAGATGATGATGAAGAAAATAGGACCCTACAAGGTGGTCCACAAATATGGGAACAATGCCTATGAGATTGAACTCCCACAAGGAGTTGCCATATCACCAATTTTTAATGTAACTAACTTATATCCATTCAAGGGATCCATTTTTATAGGAGATGAAGTAGGTGAACCTAAGAATGATGAGGGAGAGTGGATCAAAGATCTCCCACCTACTCAACCTATGCAACTTGAAGCTATATTGGATTCAAGGGAGGTGAAGAGGACAAGGAGCAAGGTATATACAGAACACTTGGTCAAATGGCTTGGATTACCTGAAGAAGATGCAACTTGGATGCCTGAAGAATAAATAAAGCAGCATGGCACATCAGTCAAATACCTTATTTCATCTGGAGGATGAAATTTCTCCTCCTTGGTTGTATGGTGCAAGAGCACCAATGGTAATTTTTGGGTTTTCAGTTGTTAGGGGAGTCTAGGTTTGAATAATGTGTCATTTTCATGATGTAATAAGGTCATGTGACCAATATTTGATGTCACTAGAGTAATTAGGAGGTCTTAGGTGTGTGGGGTTGAGTATTGTTCATAACTCTGCATTTGGTTAATGTTGTTTAGTGCACTTTTTGTCAAATTTTGAATGGTAGTTAGAATGTGAACAGTCACAACTTCAAATTTCTATTTTGAAACATTGGTATGCCTTGTGAAACATGATATAAGGCCTCTAAAACATTTGAGGTAGGTGGGTTGGATGAAATTTTGAACTTTCAATATAATTGTAGACACTAAAAATTGTCCTAGGCTTGCAATTTCTAAATTCTCTATTATTTCCCCTTTTGTCTTTGCTAATTAAATAATTCTTAATTATTTAATTATTTTCTAAAGTCATATGTCTTCTATTAATTAAATAATTTTAATTATTTAATTAATTCATTCCTACTTTTATTCCTCCTTGATTAATTAAATAAATTTTATTTATTTAATTTTGTCCACTTTCCTTGAATTTTGAATTAAATCATTATTTAATTTAAAATAATTACTTATGTCAGATTTTTCTATAATTAAATAATTATTTTAATTATTTAATTATTCATTATCACCTAGATTAAATAATTTTAATTATTTAATTTCTCCTATCACCTCTTTTTCTCAGGCCAATCTTATCTTCACATCAAATCTATCTCTTGACATCTCATTAATTCTTTGATTGAATTTATCTTATAATTCAATCTTTTAGCCATTCATTTCTTCTCATTTCCCTAATTTGACTCAACCCTAGTCCATACTACAACTTTCAATTTTTCTCCATTGATTTAGACATCTTATTGACATTCAATCTCAACCGTCAATCCAAATTAGACATTTCCTATAAATAAACTCTCTCATAAGCCATTAGGGGGGTTGATTCTTCAAGTGTCCTTATGCTGTCAAAATCATTCTTGAGTCTTTCATCCATTTCCATCTATTGTCATTCATCTATCATCCCCATGTCAATGTTACATATTGAATTGAGCAACCAACATTCCTCCAACAATCAACCAAAATCTTGCATTCTCATGTGGAGAAGAGCCATGGAGGTCAATCAAGTCTATTTGAAAATTGGTTTGCATTTCCATTTATTTATTTGCATTTTCATTCTAGTTTGTACTTCCATGGTGCTCGATAGGGTTTAGTTAATTTGTTGCTTTCTAACACTTTTAAATCTGAATTTTTCCCTATTTTACATTGGTGAACCTGACATATTTTAACACATTTTGAGAAATCTTGGAGTTGGATTCTTTTGTTGTAGGTTTTGTTTGATTTTTGTTGCAGGTTTGACATCATTGTGGATAAAGCCCTAGTTCTAAAGAGTCGACCATAACTTTCAAATGGCTACATATTTTTTCACAATTTTTTTTTGTAGATTGGAGACAATGTCTAGAGCTTCCATTCCAAAAATCAGTTTTTTCGGAGCTGGTTTGATTTTTTTATAATTTTTTTTTCTATTTTTCATGAAAAATTAATTTTGAGAGAAAATTATCAATTTTTTCAGATAGGTTTACATTTCTGGAAAGCTCTCTAAATTTTAATAGGGGTATGTTCTTTATCTTTCAAATTTGGACATACAATTATTAGTCAAACAACAGATCTTTTAAAATTAGGGTTTCACACATATTTACCTATATCTCACAAACGGTTGCAGATCTTATCACAATTTTTTTTTGCAGATTTGGAATGATAGAATATGACTTCAGTCAAAAAATCAGAATTTTTGGAGCTGTTTTGTATTTTTTATAATTTTTTTATGATTGTTCATGTTAATTTCAAGTGCAAAACAGCAAATTTTTCTGATTTATTTACATTTTTGGAAACCTCTTGAGATTTTAGACATGCTTTATTCTTTGTATTTTTCATTTTACTGTCAAAAATATTTCCAAAAATCAAATTTGTCTTGACTAGCTAACCCTCTAATAGTATTGATCAATTATCTTGTTAGGGTTTTGGCTTTGTTGTTGGTTTTGTGCATGTACAAAAAATAAACACTTCAAAGGACACATTGGATCAAGTGGACAAATATTTGGAGCTAAAGAAATTCTAGGTGCACACATTCCATCTTTCATCTCTTAATCATTGCTTGTCAAAACACTTCAATTTGGGCTTAAAAAGAACATCTTCTTTTTCACACACTTGGATTTTGGGGTCTAAAATAAATCTTGTTTGATTGTCACATCATTGAAATTAGGCTAAAAAGAACCATTGTCTTCAATCACACATCTTGACTTGGGGTTAAAAAGAACAAGTGTTTAAACTGTTTTACAAGCATTTCAATTTTCTAAATGGATATTAATCACTGCGAGTGTGAATCAAGTGTGTGTGTCCTCCATAACACCTCATTTGGTTTGCTTTTGTCATACCCTTCTTAGGAGGCCTACTTGGAGCACACACCCCTCCAAGGGATGACCTCAATTGAAGTGTGAATCCAAAGACACACTCCTTTGGGAGTTGAAACCTTGTCACTCTAGGCTAAGCCTCCCAAAGAACTTTATACCTTTGGGAAGTGATCTGAAGGGTGGTTACCTTTCTCTAGCTTTTATTGGCAAGATTTTCTTCCAAGTTATACCTAGTCAACCTTGTGAAAAACTCACTTGAGACCCACTGGCCATACCCCACTCTGACTAGTCATAAGACTTGTTGTTGTGTATTCATGTTTGCTTAATCATAACATCTAATCTTTGAAGACAAACTTATCATTGTGCTTGGTGTGTGTGTGTTCATGCATTTACATGTGATACTGATATTGCCCAAGTCAAACTTCCAATACACACTCCTACATCATCCAAATCATACAATCTCACATTCCACATCATCATCTTTTAATCCAATCAAAATCATTTTACACCATGTGAACATTGGAAGACGAGTACTGCTGTTCACATGCTTCACGAGCTCAAACAAGTCAAACACCTTTAACCCAACAAATCATTCAAAGCACCTATAACATTATCCAACAACTTCAAACAAACCAATCACCTCAAATGCAACAACTCGTAGCACAAATCCAATACCTCATGGCCAATTGTCAAGTCCAACAAGCACATTATCAAGTCCAATCACCACATCAACACATTTCAAATCAATCCTATGTGTCACCTATATCATCATATCAACCTCATCCATCCACATATCAAGTTTCCCCTTCATCAACCTATCACAACTCTTCTAATGTCAACCCTTATCTGGACATCAATCAACCTTTCAATAGTTGTTATCCTATTCAACCCCTCCATCATCATCACAACAACAAATCATATCACAACAAGTCCAAACACCATTCCAACCTCAAGACATTCCACCACAATCCTATGTGTCACCTTCATCATCATGCCAATAAAACCCATTTACATTCCATGTCAATTCCACATCAACATATCCACCCGTATCACAATAATAACATAGCTTCCCAAGTCCACCTTGGCAACAAAATCAAGAGCCTTTAAGGCTTAATGCCATCTTTGACAAGGGGAATACCAATCTAGTCCATGCACCCTTACCACCATCCAATCAAATGTATATCCCTAATCCACCATGTCCTAGTCCTAGTCCATTGGCCTCTCCATCTTCTAACCCATCAAACTCTTCATTACCCCCACCATCATCTAACCCTCCATCAAATCAATGCCTTACATTTAGATATTTAAAACATAAATTGATGGCATTACATAAATCCACCAATCCACCTACAAAGGATGTGAGCCAAGGGCTACAAGAAAGAAATCAATTTTCACCATGTCATTCAACACATATACTTGAACATACAAAAGAGTCCTCAAACATCATGCCAAGTCCTTCAAGTCAACCATGTCATCCTCAACCCCTTGAGCCAAATCAAGAGTCTCCCCTCATAAGTCCAAGTCAACCTCCATCATGTCTCCATGTTGTTGACCATCAAGAACATGTCAAGTCTCTCCAAGAGTCATCCCCTTGCAATTCCATTCAAGCAACCCAAGAGGTATATCAAGATTCTACTCCCAAGCATGTGGAAAAATCAAGCCCTAGTCCTAATCAAGATCAAATCATTTTCATCCAACCTGTCCATAATCTATATCTTTTTTATGATCAAGATGATATCCATAATGATGAAGAGCCTATCCATGGGCAAATTGATCCTATACCCATCCATGAGCAAGATATTCCAAATTCATCTCCATGTAGTCCTATCGATGATCCATCAACATCCACTTCCCTTGATGACACAAGTGCCTCCCAAGCACACATAGAAGATCAAACAAATACCTTGGATCTAAGTGAACACAATGCTAATCAAGATCCTAATGATCCTCCATTACCCACGATCAACCCCATTGCAAGTCCTCCATCATATCCTATTGGTCTTTCCACCCTCATTCATGAATGTTCCTCTTTAGAACAAAAACAACCATTATCTTCCCTTGCTTCATTTTCTCCATCCAATAAGGAACTTGTGTCTAGTGTTCCACCTACACCTAGTCCTGCTAGTCCATTGCATACCCAAAACATGAACCACCAAGGTAAAAGGTTTTTCTAGGACCTTCATGAACAAGGTATTTTGGAGCCCGTCCATGTCAAAATCCATTTACACTCCATACTTTTGGACATACACCCCTAAGGACACCAATCCAAGATGTTGTATTTCCTCCATGCATCCTAAGTCCACTTTTCCATCATAAAGCCTATCATACACCTAAAACATATGTTGCCATTCCACCAATCATCATCCTAATAAATATCAAAAGCATGTGACCATACACTTCCTCCATCCACTTACCACCATTAAGCTTCCAACTCCTAATCTCTCCATCCACTTTTACCACCATTACTCCCAACACCTAATATCCCTACCATCCAATCCTCTTATCCATTTATCCATAAATACCCTAACATTCCTAATCATGACCAAAAAATGTACACATTGTCTAAACATGAAGCTTTCACTCATTCCACCATACCCAGGGGATTCAAAGGAAAAAATTTCAATGCCTCTACCTATAAAGTAAAAAATCCTAAGGACCCTCATGACTTAGGACATCAATACAAAATGTCAAAGCCAAGTGCATCCAAAAAGTTATATAAGCTCATACCTCCGAAAGAAAAGTCTAAAAATAAAATGGTTTGGGTACCTAAGCAAAAAGAAATCAAGTCAAACGAGGCATCCACATCACAAAAATCCCAACCATCCCCCCCCCATCCAAAATACATATTCCATTCAAAAGTCTCAATTTCCTAAAGCCCACAAGAAAAATAAAAATCATAAAAATACTAAGTCTATGTGGGTACCTAAAGCACTTCATCCACCATCTCCTAAGAAAACATCTCCATTGCTTCCTACACCCCGTCCACATCAAAAGCTTCAATGTTTATCACAATGTGTGCAACCATTGGTCATGATTCCATTCCCACATACCTCTATCTTTCCATCCCCCACCCATTATCCTACATATCTTCCCCATCACATCCCTATGGTCCATGCTTTTGGCTAAGCCTCCCCATTCATCTTTTGCATAAGTCCCATATAAGTCCTATATCTTTCCTACATAATCTGCATCATAATCCACATCATAATCCATCATCTACCTACTCCATATCCCTTTCATGTCCTCCCTTACCAACATCTATGTGCATAATGAAATTTGACATGGTCCATGCAATGACATCCATCCCTCGTGGGAATATCACCTTTCATGCAACTAGACACTTGAGTCCCTCCTATCCAAAAGTCAAAAAGACAAAAAAAAAAAAAGTAAAGACAAATCCCTTTGTCCAATGGTGAAAACCTGGTAAACAGGCGCCCTGGATAAGTACCATGATGAAAACCTAGCAAACAGGCGTCATGTGTAGGTTGATCTTCTATGTCACTTACACTTGGGGGCACAATGTTTTATCTATCCAACCTATCATTTTCATGCCATATCATTTCCATCCTACCTACCATCTTAGCCATCATACCTACCTATCATATTGGGTCCACTTATCCACCCTTCTCCTTTTGATCTTGATGAAGACATAGGGGAAAAATGTTGACACATGTTTTTTGGGTATCTCTTGACATACCTCATCCTATCTAAACCAAGCATATCATTATCCTATTGTCATCAGCTTTTTCATGAAAAATCCTAAGTCTTGTACCTAGAATGGGGCATGTCATTCCTATGCGACATAGTCTTTGGAGATCACATCCTTGCTCTCTTATGATGCATACATCCTATCCATCCATCCATTTATCATGAGCCTTTTATCCCTTATCCTATCACCCACCCTTGCACCTAGACTTGGTTTTCCCCTTGTCATTGGTATCTAGCACAAAGGCTACCTAAATTTTCATCCATTGACACCTCAAAATATTCTCAAAAATCCAAAAAAAATTGTAACATGTCACAAAAAAAATAAAAAATCATAAAATGTCAAAAATCAAAAAAATCCAAAAATCCAAAAAACACAAAAACATCCAAATAACCTTCAAAAATCTAAAAAAAAATTCAACATTTGTCACATCAGTCAAATAAGTCAAACATAGTCAATCATTTTAAACATCAACATTTAAATCATGAACCAATAGATAGCATAGTCCAATTAGTCATCCAGTCAAAATCAGTCAAATTGCCAAAACAATGTCAAATCAGTCTTCAAATTATCCCAACCACATCAATTCTTCTATTCAATTCATCACATCCTCTCATCCATGTCAAATCATCTTCAGTCATTCCAAACAATAGTCCAAATGCCAGTCAATCCTTAATCCGCATCAATCAAGTCAATCAATCTTGTCAAATTATCCAATCACATCCTTTGGTCTTGATCCTAATCTTGTTGTAAACCCAATCAATCAAAGTCAATCAGTCAAATAGTTAGTCATCCTTGTGTTGATCTAGGGATATGTCTTTCCCCACAATGACAACACTATCAATCATCATCATCAATCAATCAATCAACGGTTTATAGCTTGACAGGGGCAATACCTTGTTTGTTTTTGTATCATTTGTGCATGCTTGCTTTCTTGCTTGTTTGTGTTATCATTTGTATCTTGCATTGGCATCAAGTCCGACTTATTCCAGTTAATATTCATATCTTGTATCTAGACAAGGTTGTATTACGCTGGGGCACGAGACACATCATCACCTTGGTCCTTATACCTTGGTGCATCATGTCTAGTGTTACATCAAACATCATGGTTGCTCACTTTCTTGTAGCATAATGTATCATTCATCTCCTTCATCTACTTCCTATCTTACATCATGCATCTTGTCCCTCCTTATCATTTCATTTCGAGAGCATACCCGTGTTTGTCAACCTACCTATCCTCTCGAGGGGGCATCATCATCCCACTCTTATTTCATCATCATCCTATCTTTTGTCATCATCCATTTTCCTCTATACATACCTTAGCTTCTTTGAAATGATGTTACTCGACACAAATCTCATTATCTCGAACATCATCTCAAAGAGGGGCAAAATGTAGACACTAAAAATTGTCCTAGGCTTGCGATTTCTAAATTCTCTATCATTTCCCCTTTTGTCTTTGCTAATTAAATAATTTTTAATTATTTAATTATTTTCTAAAGTCATGTCTTCTATTAATTAAATAATTTTAATTATTTAATTAATTCATTCCTACTTTTATTTCTTGCTTGATTTCTAAAATTAAATAAATTCTTATTTATTTAATTTTTGTCCACTATCCACTATAATTATTTAATTATTCATTAGCCTCTTCTCTCATAAATTAAATAAATTTTATTTATTTAATTTGGTCCACTCTCTTGAATTTTGAATTAAATCATTATTTAATTTAAAATAATTACTTATGTCATATTCTTCTATAATTAAATAATTATTTTAATTATTTAATTATTCATTGGTCACCTAGATTAAATAATTTTAATTATTTAATTTCTCCTATCACCTCTTTTTCTGTGCCAATCTTATCTTCCACATCAAATCTTATCTCTTGACATCTCATTAATTTCAGCCCTTGATTGAATTATCTTATAATTCAATCTTAGCCATTCATTTCTTCTCATTTCCCTAATTTTGACCTAACCCTAGTCCATACTACAACTTTCAATTTTTTCCATTGATTTAGACATCTTATTGACATTCAATCTCAACCGTCAATCCAAATCGGACATTTCCTATAAATAAACTCTCTCATAAGCCATTTAGGGGGGTTGATTCTTCAAGTATCCTTATGCTGTCAAAATCATTCTTGAGTCTTTCATCCATTTCTATCTATTTTCATTCATCTATCATCCCCATGTCAATGTTATGCTATTGAATTGAGCAACCAACATTCCTCCAACAATCAACCTTCAAAATCTTGCATTCTCATGCAGGTGGAGAAGAGCCATGGAGGTCAATCAAGTCTAGTTTGAAAATTGGTTTGCATTTCATTTATTTATTTGCATTTTCATTCTAGTTTGTGCTTCATGGTGCTTGATAGGGTTTAGTTAATTTGTTGTTTTCAACACTTTAAATCTGAATTTTTCCCTATTTACAATAATAATACTCTGTTTTGGTGTTTTCTCTACATGTTTTTGTGTTTCTAGAATCTCTACGATCCCGTACAACCTATATTCAATGTGAGACCTTCATAATCTATTGGGGAATCATGCTAGATTTTGTTTGAACCTAATTTGAGAAGTTTCTATTAAATTTTAGAGGAGAAAACACAAGTTTTCTCTAAGTTGTTTGATAGCTAGGGTTTCTTAGGGTTTGAAAAAATAATGAAGTTTTAAGGCCATTTCACCATTGGGTAAAGTTGTGAATGGGTGGAATGGGCCTAGTAGTAGTTAGGTTTAGGATTCTAATGGTAGTGAGGTAGGGTGATATTGTAGAAGGTCAGATTACATGTGCATAAGCTTGACAAGTTGAATGCCAAGACATGGAAATACTAGTTTTTGTGTAGGTCAACACAAAATTTATAAAGTATGTGAAATATAATGGTGGAATTAGAAATTTGGTGATTTGTTGGTCATGTTTGTGAAGATTTTCAAGTTGGTTGAGAAGAAAATCATAGACCTCCTTTGGAAAAGAAGCCTAATTAGGCCTAAAAGTAGTGTTGTTGATCAGATTGTGGTATGTTGGTCCAAAACAACCCCAAGAAAGGTTTTGATATGATGTATAGTAGCATAAAGGGTCCCTGAAAGTGAGTTCATCAAGAGTTGAAAAGATCATAAAGTGGAGATATATTTGAATAAGTGTCTCTCTGTGGCTACAAGCCAATAGGGGGTTTAACAAAGAAAGTTACTAGAGAAGGTGTGTGTGACCTTGAAAACTTTGTGGATTCAATTTGTTTGAGACTAATATCACCTTGTTTTGCATCACTTAGTAAATATATATGCAATCTATTCCTTTGAGACACATACTCTAGCCTAACTTTATTCTCCAATACCTTCTCTCTCAAGAAATGATATCTGATAGATATATGTTTTGTTCTTGAATGCATTACTAGATTCTTTGAAATGTTTATAGCACTTATATTGTCATAGAATCTAGGAATAGGCTCATCACATATCACTCCTATATCCTTTGGTGTTTAATTCATCCACAAAACCTGTGTGCAACAAGATGCTACAACAATATACTTTGCTTCTACAGGGGATAAAGAAATTGAATCCTATTTTTTACTTAACCATGAAACCAATCTTCCACCAAGAAAGAGATCATCTCCATTGGTACTCTTTCAGTCATCCACACAACTAGCCCAATCTACATTAGTATAAGCACTTGAAGTGAAACTAGTATCCTTAGGATACCATAAGCCATAATCTGGTGTGCCTTTAATATATTTGAATATCCTCTTCATAGTTGTAACATGTACTTATTTAGGTTCTGCTTGAAATCTGGTAACTAAACATACTACATGCATAATATCTAGTCTGACAAAAATAAGATACAACAATCCACCTACCATAGATATGCATTTGCTCTGATCAACTTTAGCAGATTCATCATCTTTACTTAACTTACATCCAATCACCATAGGAGTACCAACTGGTTTGGAATCATCCATTCCAAACTTCTTTAACAACTCTTTCACATATTTTGATTGTGAAATGAATATCCCTTTATCAATTTGATTTACTTGAAGACCAATAAATAAAATCAACTCACCAATCATGGACATTTCAAATTCTTTTTGCATTTCCTCTACAAATCTCTTACACATACCTTCATTTCCTCTAAAAATGATAACAACATATACTACCACTATCAACATTTTGTTTCCTTCCATCTAGAAATAAAGATTGTTGTCTGTAGAGTGCTTATTAAACTTTTGTTGTGTCAAGTATTTGTCCAATCAAGCATACCACACTCTGGGAGCTTGTTTCAGTCCATATAATGCCTTTTTCAACTTACAAACCATATTCGGCTAATCTAATAACTGAAATCCTTCAACTTGTTCCATGTATACTTCTTCCAATTCTCCATTCAATAATACAAACTTGACATCCATCTAATATGACTTGAAATACTTGTGGGAAAAAAATTCCAAAAACATCCTCATAGCTTCCAGTCTTGTCAGCAGAGAAAATATTTCTTCAAAGTCTACGCCTTCAACTTGTGATTATCCTTTGCATACATGTGTTGCTTTGTTTCTTCTAACTTCACCATTTTCATTCAACTTATTCCTGAACACCCACTTTGAGCCAATTACATTTTTATTCACAAGTCTAGGAACCAATTCCCATGTCTAATTCTTCTCTATTTGTTGCAACTCTTCTTTCATAGCACTAACCCAACTCTCATCTTCACATGCTTCACATATAGACTTAGGATATTTTTTAGAAAGTAAACACATATTTACCTCAGCTACTACTTTACTTCTTGTCTTCACACCTTCACTCTTATCTCCAATTATCTGTTCCTCTAGATGATTCTTCTAGACATACTTAGGAGTCTTAGAAACAAGTTTCGATGCATTTTCTTCTTCTTCTTCTTTAGTTTGTTCTTCTTCCTCTTATTCTCTTTAGGTACTGGTGCACAAATAGGATCATTTGGTTCAAATTAACTTATCTCAATAGGTTTGTGCATATCCTCATCAACCTTCACATTAGCATTCTCAACAATCTTCCTCAATCTTTTACTGAAGCATCTATATGCTTTGTTGATAGTCGAGTATCCAAGGAAAATCCCATCATCACATCTAGCATCAAACTTCCCAAGATTCTCATCATCTCTTTTAATGTAACATCTACTTCGAAACACCTTAAAGTATTTCATAGTAGGATCCTTACTCGTTCATAACTCATAAGGAGTCTTTGTGTTGTTGCCTCTGATTTGAACTCTATTGAGAATATAAATAATAGTGTGTATTGCCTCTCTCCAATACACATCAGGTACATTTTCTTCCTTCATCATGGTTCTTGTGGCCTCCTGCACAATCTGGTTCTTTCTCTCAACAACTCCATTTTGTTGAGGAGTTCTAGGAGTAGAAAAATGTCTCTTTATTCCATGCTCTTCACAAAATGCATTAAACTCACTAGAAGTAAATTCTCCACCTCTATCAGATCTCAAACATTTTATTTTCAAGTTCACTTCATTTTCTACTCTTGATTTGAACACTTTAAACCTATTCAGGGCCTGATTCTTCTCTCTAAGAAAAGAAACCCATGTCATTCAAGAATAATCATCAATGAGGAGCATGAAATACCTGCCACCATTTAGTCTTCCTATCTTGGTAGGACCACAGATGTCTGTATGAATTAATTCCAACATTTTGATAGTAGATTGATCTTTTCCTTTGAAACTGTATCTTGTCTATTTCCCTAACTGACAACTTCTACAAATAGTATTAGAAAGCTTTGTGATTTTAGGCAGATCTCATACAACCTCTCTTGAACTAATTCAGACTAGATTATCAAAGATTACATGTCCCATTCTCCAGTGCCATAGCCAACTTTCATTAACTTGAGATACAAGGCACTGACCATCAATACCCTTAAGCTGATAGATGTTTTCATGAGTTCTCCTTCCTGCAACAACCATAGCTTTGGACCCTTTTCTGATTTCACAGGAACTATCCTAAAACAAAAGTTTGAAACCTTTGCTACACATTTTTCCAACACTCAAAAGGTTATACCTTAATCCTTTTACATAATATACATCATCATTTTTGTGTATTCTATCAACACTAATTGTACCTTTCCCAACAATATTTTCCCTAGAATCATCATCAAACATGACCAAACCACCATCATATTTTTCATATTTAGTGAACTTACTTTTATTTCTGGTCATGTGATTAGAACATCCACTGTCAATCACCCAATAGTCTTCATCCTATGTAGCATGAAATGTAGTGACCAAAGTACCTTATTTTTTTCTGAATCACTTTCTCTTGCACATCTTCCAGAGTTAGTAAACATCGATTTATTCTCCAAAGCTAAGAAAAAGCATTCACTATCATCACCCTCATAATTAGATTCATCATTAGATATTTTATCTTCTTCTTTATCATAATACAACTTCTTGAATTTCTTATCCTTTCTATCTTTATGATCTATGTTCTTCTTATGTAGAGCTCTATTTGGGAATCTTGAAGCATAATGACCAATATTACCACAACTGGAACATTTAAAGGGAAACATTCCTTTATACTTATCGGTACCTTTCTTCAACTTGTAAATTTTGCTTCCAAATCATCTAAACCTTCACTATCTGGATCATCTTCAGTCTTTGTTGCTTTAAATTTTGTTTCTATCTTCTCATCTTTCTTTCCAAACTTTCTCATCTCAAATGTAGTCAAGGTGCCAAATAGCTATTCTTTAGTATATTTCTTAGGATCATACGTTTCCTCAATAACTGAAACATTATCACTATAACACTTCGGTAAGGTCATTAGAATCTTCTCAATTATATCTTCATCTATCAGATTACCTCCTTGATTCCTAGCTTCATTTGTTGCAAGATCAACCCTCTAGAAATAGCTTGCAATATATTCACCTTCTTCCATTTTCAAATTTTCATATCTATGTTTTGGTGTTAGCTTCTTTGTCAATTTCACTCTATCATTTCCTTCATAAAGATATTCCAAATTATTCTAGACTTCATGTTCAATGCCCAAGGAAATAACCTTTGTTTGTCCTATCTTAGATAAAGCACTGTAGATTGCATACCTTAATTTTTCATTCTCCTCATAAGCAGAAACCTCATCTGTAGTGGTAGGACCACTTGTTGGTGCAACATACTTCATCTCAATAGCTTTCCAGGTCTTGTAACCAAGAGAAATAACGTAATCTCTCATCTGCACTTTCCAGTCACTATAATTAGATCCATCAAACATAGGGATCACCAATTTATGGACCATCAGATCTACCTTAAGCAGTTAAGCTCTTCACCAAGGAACCAAAGATTTGATACCAATTGTTAAAAGGAACAATACAACTGAGAGGGGGGTGAATTGGTTATCAAAAAATTCAAACTCAAAACTCAAAACACTTATCAACTTCACAACCACAAAATTATGTTATTAAGTATGAACATGCAATGCAAATAACAGAAAAGAAAATAAACACAGTGAACACCATATTTTACGTGGAAAACCCAATGAGGGAAAAAAAATAGTGAGTATTAACTCACAATATAAAGTAATAGCAAACTGAATACAAGAGGCTCACTACCAAGGGCTCACTACCTACAGATGGGACTCACTGTCCAAAAGGAGGCTCACTACCTACAGATACAAAAGATAACAAAAGATCCACCACTACAATTTACACACATCCAAAACCTTGATTAGAAGATTACAGAAACCTTTAGCTCACTACTTTTAGGAATTAACACAATAAAGTATTGTTTCCTCAATTTACTTTCTCACAACTTTGCTTCTTGTGGCTTACTTTGTTACTTTGTATGATTTAATCCTTTGCATCTCAACTTGTATTTATACCCTCTTCAACCTTACAAGCCTTCTCCAAGGTCGACTACATACGCTTCATTTCATAAATTCAAATTAGGTAGGAAACTCAACATTCCTGCGGTGGAAAGGAATGGGAGTGGACCACACCAATACTTAACTACAACCTAAAACAATGTCTTGGATCAACCACACACTTAATTAAATTTTTAATCCATATGAAGTGTAAACACTATGTCGGAAAAACCTAATGAAAACACAAATCAACATTGAAGTACACACTTTCCAACAAGAAGATAACACGTTGATGATGTAACATGCTTCAATATGCATGAGAACACATCTTAGATACCTTCAAATACATCTGCATTAAGTGCAACAACCTTTGAACATAGAACACCTTCCAACTATCCAACTAGAGTGTATAGATACACATAGAAGCTCTGAAACTCACCTTCTAGAGCACCAAACAACAAACACCTTCATCAGAACATAGAGACAACAATTACAAGAAATATTCCAAATCCACAACACATGAAAAAAACTAGTGGAGGATTGTAGAGTAGAAACATTTCTCCCAATCCACAGACAAATAGTTTTTTCAAACCAGTTCACACACCAATGAACAAAACTTTCACACTCCATCAAACCAAAATCTAAAAAACCAGGAGATGTCACTAGCATATCCCCAAAAACAACCCTTCATATCCACACAAGCATAGGATCAACACAAAAAAATGCAAAGCACATATCATAGCACATTTTGAACACATACATAACTCTGAATTCATTCTTTATTAATTTTCTCAAAAGTACTTGGTAACCCATCATTTCAGCACATCTACAACATCATAAGGATAGCTCCATGTACTCACAACATCTCAACAAAATCTCAACTATACATGCACAATTTGCAACATCCTGCACTCTATTGACATCAATGACAACATTAATGACAAAATGACAAAACTTGCTCATACTTGTAGCATAGGCTTTATATGCTTCCTTTCTATTTTCTTGATTATTAAATCTTGATAGCCAATATTTAAAACATGAATTTGGGACTTTAAAATGTATCCAAAAACATATTTAAAATTTTAATTTGGATCTTAAAGAGGACCCATTTTCCCAAGGGTGAATGGGTACTAGCCTAAAAATATAGGATCAATGTATTTTGTGGGCTTAAATTAATTAAATGTATTTATTCAATGCATGTTGCAATGTCAAAAAATGATAAAAATGGTCCTTGGTATGCATAATAAAGGGACTTAGGGGTCTATTTATGAAGGGTAAAAATACATAAATGTGAGGTCACTAAAATAAGTCCAAATTAAATGTAAAAATTATACTCACATAAAAGTACAATTTTTTACACTACACTTACATATATCAATGCCTAGTCTCTTATAGAGACATGACCCTTATTGGGAACCCTTTAACCTATCTCCCTTGTTGACTTTATGATCCACACCTACTTTTTGGGGGATTGTGGTAGGTTCTACTCTATTCCCTATACCCTACCAATAGATCCCAACATATTTTTCTCAAAATACCATGGAGCATACATGCATTCCCTCATCCCAAAGTATCATAATTCAATTTGCAAATTCAATTTTCACTTAGATTTTCTCAACATGAAAACTATTATTCCCTTAATAGTGGTGCACATTAGGTTATGAATAGTCATCTTGTGGCTATCTTAACTCTTAATGAAGTCATTATCATTATTATATTGTGTGAACATGAATAATATTTACTAAACACACTGAATTGAACAAGAAAATCAATCATTTAAAACCTAATTAAGTTCCTAATGAAATTCTTGAAATATCAATTAGGAAGCCATTAAAACACAAAATAACATGAAATTCATGAAATGAAATCCTAATTAACACTCAAATCTCATCCCATTGGGGGAGTAGTGTTGAATTGATGTGGAATAATTGACACTTTCCTAACATTTTCCATTGTTGAAACAAGATTTTAAATGATGCTCTAACGATGAATTGATGGAAATGGATGTAAAATTCTCTCAAAAATGAAGATAAAATTGACTATAGTGTAATTACTCTGAATGTTGATGGATCTATTACTCATAAAATGGGAGCTGTTTATAGGATTTTTAGCTTAATCAATAGCTAGGATCAAATTGGTTAATCAAGGGTTAGAAATAGATGAGAGGAAACGACATGGATCAAGGATCAAATCCATGGATGAGATTGAAAGATCACATGAATTGATAAATTTAATCAAGGGTTGCAATTGATCTCAACAAATACAAATCCTAAAAATTAGGAGGAATGTGCAAGATATTTTGCATGTGGAGGGAAATGTTCAAATTTGAATTGAGAAGAATATTCCATGGGAATATTCCTTTGAGAAGTGGGAAATTAGTCAAATTAAATAATTAAAATATTATTAAATTGTTCAAGGTGGAGGAATTAAATATTTTAATCAAACAATTAGATCATTTAATCAAAAAAGGGAATTAATGACATTTAATTAAATAATTAAGATTATTTAATCAAATGAGAGGACTTAGTGGATTTATTTAAATAATTCACATTATTTGATCAAATAGGATGAAAATTAGCATGAAAGAGGGTGAATTAATCTAATAATGATGATTATTTAATTAATAGAAGAAAATAATGAATTTAATTAAATAATGAGGATTATTTAATTAAATAGATGAAAGTGGTCAAATCAGGATTAAAATGGTGTTAGTAGATTGAATCAAATATGTGATATTGATCAGGATAATTTTAAGTGTCTACATTTTTTTCATATTTGAAGCGAGGTACTTGCTACGTTGGTTCAAAGAACTGATGCTTCTTAGATTAGAAATTTAAAAATTCATGATTTTTTAGATGCCCCATAGTGCCCCAACAGAAGGAACAAATGTTGGTATACTACTCCCTCAAGAGATTGAGTGAATTTTTTTATTTTCTAGCTGAGATCATGACAAGTATATAGGATTAGTTCATCTGTAAAGAGGATGCAAGAAATAAGCTCTGGGACATTGATAAAACAATTCAAATAGGTTTCCAAGCTCAAAAACAGAGACACAAGATCAAAACCCTAGGTTTGCACTATGCTTCTAGGTAAAACCCTAATTTTCATGCATATATAGGGGCTAAGGGTCATTTTCAAACTTATTTGCACACTTTGAGTTTGAGAATTTGAGGGATTTGGAGAGAAACCCTACAAAGCTCCTGACACAATGGCAGACTGTGTGCTTTATCTACACCACACAAAATGAGTCTATGAGTACTAGTGGCCATACGACATAAGATAACCAATACGTACCTCAAAAAACTTTTTCTTGCACATTTTTTTAGGTAGGATAATTTTAGGTCAAAATTTGGCAACAAGTGCATCACTATTTTGTCAGTGCACTTGTTATGATCGATGACACACTTGTGTTGCATAACAATGCACTTGTCAAAGTGTGACACACTTGTTAAAACCCAACCCATTTTCTTTCTACTAGAGTGATACACTTGAAAAAATGTATATTGACGTAGTTGTGAAACTCTACATGCACTTGTAAAAGTGTCATGCATATGCATTTTAGTCATGCACCTACAAAATAGACCAGTGCGATCCACTTGTGAAGATCAACACATTTTCTTTTTGGCAACACACTTGTAAAAGTGTGACACAATTGTAAATTTGACAGTGCATGACACTTATTTAAAGTGGTGCACTTATTGATCTAGTATTTCAAACATAGAATTTTTTTTTATTTTGAGAAAATTTGACCTCATGATCATTATTCATGTAGGAGACCTTCTATCCTTTATAGTCATAGGAGAGGAGACCTAGCGTTCTATCATGGTTGAGCATATTTGGAGATGATTAGGGTTTCTTCCTAGGAGCCACCAATTTACACTTCATTGCACATATGCCAAAGATTAGGACTCATCTTGCAATGATGACTATGCTTGTAGAGCAGTGGAATTCATAGACCTCCTCTTTCCACCTTCCTACTAGCAAGGCGATTGTCACACTTGAGGATTTCTGGTGCATCTTGCAAGTTATGATTCATAGTGTGAGTTATCTATGACACAAACCTTGGCCTAGAGACCATGTTCTGAGTGTTGGATGCTAATGCTCTACAAGTAGAGAGCTACAAGAATGACCTTCACCGACACTGAGGATGTGTTAGTGATTTGGCATTGCTTATTGTAGGATTGATTATGGGGGTTGTGGTTTCAGATAGATGCAGTTGAGGATTCAGTGTTGCCTGGGGATTAGCCGTGGAGGATATGGTTGACAATATGATCATGTATACATGGGGTCTCATTATACTATCTTCTCTAGACCATAATATGCATCAGGTGGTCTACATGTAGGGATGCAACCTATCTACCAGTGTTACTTTGCTACACATTTATGCCTGGGATCACATTTTAATGCTCAGGCTTATTACACTCCACCAAATTGGAGTGATGTGGATTTCATACTGGTAGAGGGTCATAGATGATATAATAGTATTCAGGTGGAGACCTTGGCTCTAGACACGACCATGGGTGGACAATCAGAAGTAGCTTTTCTATGCTTGACAAACACGGTGGATTATAGACTACTGTCATCATATCATTTAGAGATGTCTTCTAGATAGGGTTTCTAAGTAGTTTGGTGACCAATAGGATGTCCTAGCACCAAATTATAGGGCTATATAAACACATACTACTAGAGAGACAACTTGGGGAGATTGGATAGATCTACAAGTGGCTATTCAAGATTTTTTCACATCTTCTCCCACTATTGTGGGTTTACACCAAGGGACTTGATGATCTGGGTACTACACCAAGTTTGATGCTTGTTTTGCTCAGCATGCCCCTATCATATTAACAAATCCTATAGGATGTTATGGTGTAGGATGATGACAAGGTAGAGGAAAAAGAAGAGGGGTGATTAGATAGATACCGCAATAGCCTCCTCGACAGCCTCCTCATGATGGTTAGGCTCCAGGATAGGTTTTGAGACAACATAACGAGAAGATTCTGATGATTATATAGCTAGGAGTGCAACCAATAGAAATACCTCCATCACCACCACTACCACCACCACCGTAAAAAGGTCCAAATCTAAGATATCTATGCATACAAGTACTGGCAACTGAGAGAGATAAGGCCATATAGGAAAGGGGAATATCCAGATAGGAGAGATAGTGTGAGGACCAGTTGAGATAGATACTAATAGGAGAGTGACTAGGATCACTAGAATATCCAATAATTAATGCTCCAGATTTAATAGAAGATAGTTTAGAGGCAATCGTTTGAGGCTATTGCACGACTACAGGTATAGGCTCAGGGAAAGGGATAGGTGTTTGCTACAATTTATAGACAAGTCATAGCAGATGCTTCTTACTATAGGACATTGTACCATAGACATGTTCCGCACCACCAATGGTAGCTATATTTCTTGTATAGGAGCGAGGTTGCTACAAGTGGTTCAAAAAATGGTCCCTCAGTAGGTGGTCCTTCAGATGGAGGACATCAATAACCCTCTCAATAGGAAGACCGATAGAGTAGGGGGTAGTATCACATATATAGCTAGAATTTTTATGTATATCTTGATTGTTGATGTATATTCATTCATTGGCTAGTTTTTGATAGCTTCATGTATATATTTTAATGATATATCACACATTACCTTTGATGTGTATCATGACAATCATTATTTTGATATATATATATATATATATATATATATATATGAGATGAGTGAATGTGACAGTTATATTGATGATGTGTCTTTTATTTCATGATGTAGTCTCTGAAAATGTACTCCTTTACATTTTCACACTATGTTTGGGTCCCTTAATTAATTACACTTAATTAAGCCTTTAATTTCCCTAATTACACATCTACAAGCCTGATTAATTGCAATTTTCAAAAGGGGAATCAAGATTTAATTAATGCAATTATCATTTTTAACACCCTAAAATGAATAGGTCCTGGCAATTTAGGTCATGACCCATTTTCCCTTGGGCGAATAAATCCCCTTTAGTTGCTAAATTCAAATTTTTAATGTGTTTTTGTTGGCCTTCTTATGACCCTAAATTCAATTTCAAATGTTGGCTTATAATGTTTAATTTTTGGGAAATTAGAAAATTACCTATAAATACAAGGTCTTTTTATTAAATTCAAATCCTAAGATATCTAGATTTCATATGCAAGCATTCACAAGAGCTAAGAATATTTTCAAAGGTGTTCAAGAGAATATTTATCAATCTTCTACATCAACATTCAAGATGTCAAGCATCTTGTCAAAGTTATCTTCATTCATGCATATTTTTAGAGCTAACAATGTGATGTAGGTTTCAAGTTTTCAAGCATCAAATCAAGCATCAAGATCATCGAATCAATCCATTTCATGCAAGATCAATACCTTGGAGAGACGTGTTATATTTTAGTCCTTCAAGGATATCCATTCAAGGGTTTGGTGAGTTGCAACATAGCAAGTTTCCATTCATCATTAATTTCATTCATGTTTCATTTCATTTCAAGGTTTAATTACCAAAATGGGGCTTGACCAAGACAAACCCCCATTCAAAAAAATCAAAAAAAAATTCCCTCTTGTATGTTTTGCAGATCTTAGGTTGACTCAAAAGAGAAAAATTACAAAAGTTGTCAACATTGTCATTAAGCCACAAAAACTCACTTTTAGAATTTAATTCCAAATTTTCGATTGTGAAATTGAGAGGAATTGGGAGTGCATACTAAGGAGTAGAGAACTATAATAGTATATTTAAAACCCTTTTAGCAAGATCCATTCACCCTTGGGAAAATGAGTCCCAAGAGGACACTCAACACAACCTTTTTGTGATAGGTGCATAAAATCACATCCTTCTCAGATCTGTTGAAACTTCATGGATTTCCTTAGATTAAGGTTTAACTTATATGTTTCAAGTTTCACATTGCATTATTGTATTCATTTAGTATTTTTCATTCGTCTCCCAAAAGTGTTGTTTAGGATAATTTACCTTGTCCTAAATCATAAGGAAAACAACAAGATCTCCATCAAGGTTGACTCACCTAAAGGTTGATTGTCAATCTTTCCCTGGGGGATCTCTTTTTCCTAATGAAATAAGTAATGTAATTGTAGGTTCATACCCCCATTCAAAATCCATCACCCACATCTTATCCCTATTTCATTTTGGTGAACCTAACATTGTACATCTAAAATTTTGAAATTGGAGTCCATTCAAACCCTAGATCTAGAATTTTCATTACTTTGCATTGCATTAGTTTTCATCTCATTTTAATTTGTTAGAAGTGCGTTAGTTTGCATCTCATTTAGGGTTTTAGGTTTGCATGTTGCATCCTTTAAAATCTGAAAAATTCAAAAATTTGCATGCATATTACATTGATTTTGCATAGTACATGCATATTATTGTATGTTCAATCACTGACATTCACAAATAGAATAAAAATTAAATTTCAAAAACTGTGATATTGTGCATCAATTGTCATTCATTTCACTTACATTTAGACATCAAAATGTGGAAAAATTGATCATTGAAACCATAGTTTGTAGTTTGGAACATGAAACCCTAGCATTGAAATTTAGACTTAGGTTTAAATTTTTGAAACCCCTGTGCTACGACACATTCACCTTAGGGTGAATTAGTCCCTACACAAGTGCTTGTTCAAAATTTTGGACAATGATTTGTCTCTATTTGCTTCATTTTTATCTATTGTTAAATCTAGGTTTTAGTTTCTGAAATTAGAAAAATTTGTCATTATGTGCATTAGGTTCAATCAGTCAAATTGAGTGCATTGTTTGAAAATAAAAATTGACATTTAAAGACATCATTTTTAGGTTTTTGCATAGCATAATCAGTAAATTATCTTGTTTAAAATATGAAAATTTCTCTTTTTACATACTTGAATTGCACTTCATATTCTAGGGTGTTTGATTGCATTTATCTAGTGCCTATTCTCCATTTTGGGTGCACTTAGGTTTGGTGAAACTTGTATGAGCTTCACAACCTAGTGTCCTATTACCAATACTGTAGTTGAGACATAGTTTGAGACTCATTTCATCCTATGCTATTGTACTCACCGTGGATCTTGAGTTTTCCAGCTCTTTCACTCATAGTGTTGATACTAGTCAACCCACTATGGACCATAGCTTTGATACCTCATTTTCCATGACCACCCTACCCACAACCAATGTGACTAATGTTGACACAATGGTTTTTTAATGTCCCTCAAGAAGAACTAAAAAAATGGAAGAAGCTTTAGAGAAATTGCAGAACTTTGTGAGTTCTAAATACATTGTTGGTACTACAATTCCCTTCACAGATAACATGAGAAAAATGCTTGATAATGAACAAGGAATAGAGATTGTGTGTATCCTATCTCATATTGTTGATAAACATGTCCCTACAATAGCTTGTTGTTCTCAAAATTTGAGGTACACTCAAATTCAAGGTGGAAATCCAATTCCTCCTTCCACAACTATGGCCTCTATTTCTACATACACTAATCTAACTGTTACAATAACAAAACAACCCACTAGCAATGCCAATATCACATTAGGTATTTCCACTAGAAATACATTTATCCTTGTGCATTCAAATCTTATATCTCGTAATCCATCTCCCCTCACAATTTTACAATTCACTTGTCCTCTAAATACATATACACCTCCATCTCACAACACAAACAATGATCCTGTCCTTAATCAACTCTTGCAAAATGTTTCATCCCTTCAACAAAAAAATGCCACATTGAACCAAAGTCAAAATGGATAGCCTTCCAAATATGTCAAAATAAACTCTTTATCCTTGGAGACATTGAGAACACAAATTCTACAAGGCATAAAGATTCCTAGATTTGAGAAATACGGTGGAAAAGGAGACCTTAATAACCATGTCTTGACATATACATCCTTATGTAGTGACTTCATTTTTGAGGACAAACCCTTGGCTAAACTTTTCCCTCGATCCTTGAAAGGCACTGTCTTGGATTAGTTTTGTTCTTTACCAGATAACTCAATTAATTCATTCAATGAACTTGTTTATGCTTTTCTTAACTACTTCCAAGTGCACATGGGTCCCAAGATGACCTTAGCTGATTTAATGCAATGTAAAAAAGAAGAAGATGAAAAGTCACATATTTCATAGCACGATACCAATTACTTTACTCTCAAATCAACATTAATATTTTTGATGTTGACCTTCGAAGAATGTTCATAGAAAATTTGTATACCAATATTCAAGCTAAACTTGAGATGTTGAAGTTTCCCTCCTTTGCATACTTGGTGCACGGACCTTCATGATCATCAAAATTTAGTTAGTCATCATGAAGAAAAAACTTCATCTAACCAGGGTGATCCCACAATACCGGTTTACAATTTTTGGCCAAACTAGACATTGAACTGAATTTTTTAACTAAATCTTCAGTTTCAAGCACCTATAGTAGTTAAACTATGAGGAACTTGAGGATGATGCAAACTAGTGATTTGTGACATTTTGTTTGTAGATTCTAAGTATTATTTTTTCAAAAAAATTGGAATTATATTGCACTTCTTTTTCCATCTCTTTTGAAAACTAGTTTTTAATAGTAAACACCATTTTTAAAGAGTAGTGTTACTGGCTAACACAACTTTTTTTCCATGAAGGATAAAATTCTATTTTTTTCAAATTTAGATTTTTAACTATGATATCTAGTGCATGGAATTGGTTTCATAGCATTTAATTGAATTTTTTTTTCTTAATTAAGTTTCAAAGTCAAACCAGTTACAATTTAGACATGATTTACTAGCTAAAATATAACTTTTTTTGTATGTATCAATTTTACTTTTTATTTTTGTTGGATCAAGGAAATCAATATATAGTGCATAGATATTTTCAGATTTTTTGTGATAATCTACTATTTTTCCACATGTGAAGAATAGAGAGCTTGATTTTCGGTGAAAAACCTACATTCACAAGAAATAAAAAATAAATATAATAATCGAATTAAATTTAGTTAAAATTATACTTTTCGAGAAGCTTATAATAAGGAATACATACTTACAAAAAAATAAATAAATGAATTCATTTGATCCTCCAAAAGGTAAATAAAAAGTGTTTTTTATCATCATTTTGATAGGTGTAAAGGACACTCTGTTATTGGTATGGCTTAAAATTAGCAGGTTTCTATCCAAGGGGGTTTGATCTAAGGTGGTTTGATCAAACCATCTTCAACTGGAATCCCTTAAATAGAACTTTTTAGGGCTTAAATCATTATATTTTCTAAAAATATGTGATTTTAGCAAAAATTATGATTTTATAGAAAGAGTAAACCAATATTGTGGGATCACCCACCATCCAGAGAAATCTGAAGTTGTGTCCCATAACAATTTCCAACCTTTTAAGAAATAAAATAAGGGCTTTCTATAAATAAGTAAACTTCAAACAAGTCAACATATTAAATCCCAAGTGGTTGCCATAAAAATGAAAAATCCATATCCATTTAGGGAGAGGAGTACACAATTTACCCCTTTACTCGATACCCTTCACTCCATCATGTTGCATCTTCTAAGTAAGAACTTAGTTACCTTACCTCCTATTAGAGCCATTGATACAACTAAGCCCTTACCTCCAAACTTTCTCTCAAATTCCTTTTTCCATTATCACCGATAAAATGGATATGATACAAAGAAATGTAAGCATCTTAAACATATTGTGCAAGACCTCATTGATTCTAATCACATCCAAATTGGTGGTGTTAATGATAAAGGAAACAATTTTATTGCCCCATCTGACCAAAATTTACAAATATTTACCAACCACGTGCCAAATCATAATATATCTTTTGTGAAAGCTACTGATGTCAATAATGATGTGATGAATGTTGAAAAACATGAAGATACAAATAATGAAAATATAATTGAAAATAAAGGATATTTAGAATGCTTGGTTGGCTTCATTTATGTTCAATCTCATAAAGGACAAACAAAAATTCCCCTTGAAATTTGTTTCTCACAAAATTGCATAATTATATGTGCACCTAATCGTTCTCTTTACATTGCCAGAAGAATCAATGACAAGCCTACTAATGGGATTTTAATTGACCTCGTATGTGTAGAGAATGTGATCATTGAGGAATTCTTATTTGTGCATGAATTTTATCAATATTCTTATGAACAACTAAAAGCATGGATCAAAACACATAATGGTTTTTCTTGCCCTATGATAGGTTCGATCACTCTTCCTGTAAAATTTGGACCAAAACAATTGAATGTCTCATTCTCTATCATCCCATTATCAGACCAATTCTATGTGAAGCTTGGTTACCCATGGCTACAATCCATGGATGTAGTCCATCAGTGGTACATAAATGCTTAAAGTTTCCATTTGGCAATGAAATATTTACTGTGCACCATTGTGGCTTTAATCCTATGTCTCCCCCTAGGAATTTCTCATTGGATTTATTTTGGCCTAAACATATGGAACCTACTAAGCCTCGTGAAAACTTATTTTTATAATCTTATAAGTTTTTTAAGGAAAAGCACATAGAAAAATTATCCCTTAGTAACATGCCTCAACCCATGATTGAGTCCCCTATTATTTATGAAACCATGATTGAACTAAAAGCTCTTCCAAGTAACCAAGACCAACCCATGATAAATACTATACCTATTTCCTATAAAAGACCAAGAGATAACCAAGTAAGTCTTATTGTACCTCCTAAGATAAAACAAGTTTATAAAACTAAAGAGAAACTGGTTGAACAACCACCCATGGTTCCTTTTGTTTCTCTCTTGTGGGAAGAAAAGAAACCTATGGTTGATAAACCTGATCCTACACAATGATAACTTGAAAATCACACAAAAATAAATACAAATGCTAAAGAGGATAGGTGTAGGCATCATACTATTTCTTGTAGACTAAAAGAAGAGAATAAAATAGAAAATCAAGATCAAACCCTAATTGAAACAAATCATGATGATTCTCCACCTTCACCACCACAATAACAACATGAAACCTCTATGGAAATTTTCATTAGGCCTCCTATTATGATTAACTTGGATGATGATGATGAGATTTCTAAAATTGATGGGGAAGTGCATAATGAGCTGAATTTATTGTTTTCCTCTTCCATGAGCTTAGATGATAACAATTGTGATTGTCCTCTTATAAAAAGTCACTCACCACATGTTGAACTAGTGATGCTCCTAGTATAACACTTTTTGTTGTCCCTTTGGCTAGTTATCCACCTTCTATAAATGATGAACAAGATTGGGATGCAAATGAACTACTATAGGTTGACACACATGTGCCACACTAGTATTGTCTTCATCTTAATTTTCTTTTTGATTGGATGTGCATAATGCGATCCCCCGTACATTGTTTCTTGGCATGTCTTTATATGTTTGTGAGCCTACATTGGATGACCCTTGTCACTTCTTTGGTGTAAGGTTACAAAGGATGTGAATATTTTTTGGCATTCTTCTATTTGTATCTCTATTCTTCTATATGTCACAACCTTTATCTTTTGTCTTTTTTTTCCTTTTAGGGATGATGCAAGGCGTCGATTCATTTAGGTCTCTTCCATGTTGACCCAAAAGATTCCATTTTTCTCCCTTTCTATGTGTCATTATTCCTTTGTGCTCATTGTTCCATGAGTCATTTGGGGAATGCTGACAGTTCCAAGCTCAATTATATCAGTGTAACAATGACAAACACTAACCCCAAATCCATGGAACCCTTATGTGTTATCTTAGGATTGCATATGGGGGGAAACATCATTTCATGATGTAGCTCTACTCGAAAACATATGTTTTACATAGGGATTTCTGAATAAATCTCTCATGTATTGGCATTTATTGTGTTCTAGTTTAAAGTAATTGTTCACAACATGGTGTTAAGCAATTTCCTTAAAGTGGGGGCATATGCATCCTTGCTCATTGTTTGCTTCAAACTATGGCATTTTCACTTCATGTGATATGTCTTCTTGGTGGTGACATTGGGTTTGATGTCCTTCAAGATTGTTACCTTTCTTGGAATATGACATTCCTCTTAGTGGTGATGCTATGGATTGCATTCCCTAAGTCGTGAATCTTTTATCTTTGACTAGTCCTCTCTTGGTGACATCAAGAACGATGTTCCCTATAGTGAGACGTTTCATGAACTAAGAAAAACCACTTTGAATATCCTATTGCATTTATCAATGTCACCAAGCATAACACAACTTGCTTTCTAGTGGAGACTTTATGTTTTTCATGGCCACCAAGCATAACACAACTTGCTTGCTAGTGGATCCTTTATGTTTTTCAAGGCCACCAAGTATAACACAACTTTCTTGCCAATGGAGCCTTTTTAATGAGTGAGCATAATGTAGTTTGCTAGTCTTGTGACCATTTTTTGGTTCCTTATCAAAGTTATCAGGAGGTATAACTTTTGGTATGGTTAGTACAATAGGAGCCTACAAACCTGGAATGAATTTCCCATTAGACACTTTTTGGGGCTCACCTAGTGGACAACATATTTCACTAGCTTGTGTCAGTACATTTTTTTTGCATAGTGGACAACGAGTTTCCACTTGTAATTTTTTTTTGGATAAACAGCTAAGGCTTGATCCATACTATTTGGAAAAATAGTCGAGGCTTGATCCACCCCCTATCTTTCTCCTCTCAACAATTTTGACATTGTATGCTTGTGTATCTTGTCTTGCTATTGCATATTTAACATAGGCATGTGTCTATGTGTGCCTTTATGGGTTTTCCATGAGATCTTAAATCTTGGGGGCTTGATCATCCTCCTTGACCTTTGTTGTCTTATCTTTCCAACAATTGTACAATTAGACCTCTCTTGATGCTTGTTTGACTACTTTAGTGTGAGTCTAAGTGTAGGGATCATCCTCTCACTAAAGTGGGGGCTAAATGTAGTGTCAAAAATTGCACTCCTTTACATTTTCACACTATGTTTGGGTCCCTTAATTAATTTGACTTAATTAAGCCTCTAATGGGACCAATTAAGCATCTACAAGCCTAATAAATTATAATTTCTGAAAAGGGAATCAGGATAATTAATGCACTTATCATTTTTAAAATCCCAAAATGAATAGGTCCTGACAATTTAGGTTAGGACCCATTCACCCTTGGGTGAATGGGTCCCCTTTAGTTGATAAATTCAAAATTTTAATATGTTTTTGGTGGCCTTTTTATGATCCCAAATTGAATTTAAAATATCATCTTGTAATGTTTAATTTTTGGGAAACTAGTAAATTACCTATAAATACAAGGTCTTTTTATCAAATTCAAATCCTAAGATATCTAGATTTCATATGAAAGAATTCACAAGAGCTAAGATTATTTTCAAAGGTGTTCAAGAGAAGATTTATCAGTCTTTTACATCAAAATTCAAGATCTCAAGCATCATGTCAAATTTATCTTCATTCATGCATGTTTTTGGAGCTAACATTGTGATGTAGGTTTCAAGTTTTCAAGCATCAAGATCAGCATACAACCAAGACATTTCATGCAAGATCAAGACCTTGGGGAGATGTGTTATATTTCAGTCCTTCAAGGATCTCCATTCAAGGGTTTGGTGATTTGCAACATAGCAAGTGTTCGTTCATCATTCCTTTCATTCATGTTTCATTTCATTTCAAGGTTTAATTACTAAAATGAAATTTGACCAAGGAAAACCCCCATTCTCCAAAAAAAAACAATTTTTCCCTCTTATGTGTTTTGAAAATCTTAGGTTGAAGAAGGATTGAAGATCTATCAAAAGAGAAAAAATGTAAAAAGTTTCAAAGTTGCAAAGTTGTCAACATTGTCATCAAGCCACAAAAAGTCACTTTCAAAATTTAATTCTGAATTTCTGAAAATGAAAATCAAAGGAACCAGGAGTGCAAACCAAGGAGTGGCTCAGATGACTATAAAAGTAGATTTCAAACCCTTGTACCAAGACCCATTCACCCTTGGGTGAATGAATCCCAGGAGGACACTCAACACAACCTTTTTGTGACAAGTGCATAAAATCACATCTCAAATATGTTGAAACTTTTTAGATTCTATCATATTAAGGTTTAAATTAGATGTTCCAAGTTTCATCTTGCATAATTGCATTCATTTATTATTTTTCATTAATCTCCCAAAAGTGAAGTTCGGGTTGATTTTCCCTATCCTAAGTCATAAGGAAAACAAAGATCTCCATCAAGGTTGACTCACCTAAGGGATGAAAGTCAATATTTCCCTAGGGGGTCTCTTTTTCCTAATGAAATAAGGAAGGAAAGTGTAGGTGCATACCCCCATTCAAAATCCATCACCCATATTCTCCACCTGTTTCACATGTTTATGTTGATGTATGCATGTATGCATGCAGATAGTTATGCAATGCTTATATGATGACAATTCCTTTATTATGCATATGATGTGATGTATATGATTTATGATATGACACAATATGAATATATGCAAATGCAATGTATGGTTTATTTTAAGGTATTTGTTCTCATCTAATATGTAATGATGATGCAAGATGCATATGCTATGAGATGTTTTTTTTTGTATTTTTCATGTAACATGCAATGATTATGCAGGATGTATGTATGTTGATAGTTTGTGGATGCAGGATGTATGTATCTATACGATAATTTTTTTGTTGATTGTCTTGATACCAGGTTGGAAATGTTAGCATGAAAAGAAGATAGAAGAATAATACAAATGTTGATTAACTATTGCTTTTGTGATTGATTCAAAAGTCCACTAAGCCTATGATTATTAAAGACTATTAGAATATGAGATGAGGTACAGTAGATGATTCTAATTGATTCTTGGATTAAGATAAATTTATCATATCATTCCTTATTTTTTATATAGCAAAATAGACACAATGCTTCAAGGTATTGAAAACTAGGATGGTGTTGCATCTAATGCAATGGAATTTGACTCTGCAAATAAATAGGAGTATCCTTGTTCATACTTGGCATACAAAAACCTTGTTTGATCATGTGAAATAATAATCCATCAAAGTAATAATACTAACACATAAAAGGTATGGAGAACCTGACATGTCCTAGCTATTTTTTTACTTGAGACTACCCCGCACACAAGGAAAGTATTCCCAAAGGTTGTCTTACAAGAATATCCAACAAGCACAAAAAATAAAAGAAATTATCAATGCCCCATTCATTTCTCTCTAAATAATTTTTGATAGACATTATTCAGAGGTCATTGGAACAGACCAATAAGATAAACCATAAGAAAAGATCAAAAGGAAAAAATAGTCAATGTTATTGATATCTCTTTCCAAAGTAATGTAGCCAAGGTTATTTCCAATGATGATGTCCATTGTAGGAAAGATGTATCCTAAAGCATGTTATCAGATGTTTAACTAAAACTAATTGTTTTGATAGGTCATTGATACCAATATTCACCAACATGTTTTCTCATGATCGAGACTTAGGATTTTTTATACTTTCAAATTTATACTTCATTGTTTTTCACACTTGTTTCATCTTGTGTTGTCAAAGATTGAAGATAATGATCAATTTATTATAGATGGAAGTTTATTTCGAGTGAATGCAAAATGGGATGGGTGATTTTTTTTTCTAGATATTTTAATGTTTTTGATGTTTTGAAATGTTTCAAGGCTATTTTTGTACTTTTGAGATTTTTGTGAATGTTTAAGTTTTTATGTTATTTGAGTCTTTTTGGGATTTTTTTCAAGGATACTGGACATTGTTTTGCACTTTTTGAATGTTTTGTGAATGTTGTGGGTTTTTTAAGCTTTTCTAAATGTTTTTGTATTTTCAAAGATTAGACCAAGACCTAAGGGAAAAAATGACCTAATGCCTCAAGGACTCATCAATGATGGCCTCACCTATGTAAGTGTAGAGATAGCATAGTTTGGATGACTCTAACAAGTGACCATTTATTGATGGCATATGAACATTCATGAATTGTTAGCTTATTATGATGGAATCCTAAAGGACTGACCCAATGCCTTAGGGGATCATTGATGATGTCCTTTCTTACATACACATGGAGACAATGTAGTTCAATAATTTTTTTTGAATTTTATGATGTTTTAGACCTATTTAGGGATTTTAATTTGATTTGGATATTTTTGGATTTTGACTTTACAAATTTTTAGATATTTTTGGATTTTGAATTTACAAGTTTTTTTAACATTTTAGGATTTTAATCTTTACAAGTTTTTGGATGGTTTTTTTGGATTTTAAATTTACAAATGTTTTGGATGTTTTTGGATTTTTGACTTTACAAATGTTTTGAATGTTTTTTTTGAGATTTTTTTATGGATTTCTAATGTTTTTGGATTTCAATAGCTTTTGAATTTTTTTTGAGATTTTCCAAAGACTAAACTTAAGGGGAATATACAAGAACCCGATATGATACTACTATAGGAAAATTCCCTTAGTGTGATGTGATAGACTACCATGATATAGGTAGGAAAAACTAACCTTAGGAGTGTGCCAAGTAGTACTAAAGGGGAACATGAAACTCACTCAATATCTAGCTATGATATTGACATAGAGGGATGAAGGAATAAATAGGATAAATAGGGTCAAGGATGAATGTGATGGACCAAGAATACGAGACAAGCCAAAGAGCCAATGGTAAATGGGAGATGGTTCTTATTTATGCAAGGCGCCTATTTTCCAGGTTTTCACCAAGGTAATTTCCCAAAGTACCACCAAAGTGGTTTTCACTAGAGGGGGGTTTTTCTCTTTACTCTTTTGATCCTTTTTCTTTTTGTTTGGATTTTTTTAATTTTCTAACTTTTTGCATTTTTTGGACTTATATGCTTCAAGAACTAGGCATAAATTTTTTAAGATGTGTGCTATTAATGTGTTCCTACAAGGTTTTTCCTTTAGGTATGGACAAATGATAAGCTTTCAAACCATAGCTAGTTGTGACAATGAATGGTCCTAACCAATAAAGTTTAAAATTCCCTTTTTGTTTTGATCTAACATGTTATTTTTATTTTCTTTCAAGACAAGGTCTCCCACTTGGAAGCATCAACCTTTGATCTTCTAGTTGTAGCTCCTTCTAAGTCAATTTTGATAGGCTCATAGATGATTCAAAGCTTCAAGGTGACATTCATCCAATAGCTCTAGCTCATTCAATCTAGACACTATGTATTCTTCATCTATAATGGGATCTTTCAATGGCACTCTTAGCGATGGGAGCTTGACCTCAATAGGTAGGATAGATTTGGATCAATAAATTAGGGAATAGGGTGTAGCACTTGTGGGTGTGTAGATACTAGTTCGATAGGCCTATAAGGTAGGGTTCAACTGGAGATGCTAATCACGACTGACTTCATTAACTATCTTTAAGGATCTTTAGGATAGTCTTGTTAGAAGCCTCAACTTGATTATTTTCTTGAGGGTAGTATGGAGTGGAAAAACAATGTTGGATATTAAATCTTTAACATAGCTTGCAAACATCCTAGTTCTTGAAGAATGTTCCATTATTTGTGATAAGGGATTGAGGAACACCATAATGGAAAATGATATCATTAAGGATGCATTTGGATACCTGATTTCATATGATATAGGTCATGGGTATTGCGTCAATCGACTTTGTGAAGTACTCAATGGTTGTAATGATAAATTTATGATTATTGGATGACGTGGGGGTGATTTTTCCTCTGAGTTCGAGTCCCTACTATGAGAAGGTCCAAGGCTTAGTGATCAACTTGATCCAATGAATGGATGAGGTCCCCATGTTGTTGACATTGCAAACATTTCTTGACAAATTGATAAGCTCCATGTTCCATGGTAGGCTAATAATATCTTGTCCTAAACAATTTCATGGTCAAGGTTATACCACTCAAATACAGCCAAAAGATTCCTTTGTGTACTTATTTTAATGTGGTCAAAGCTTCCTCTTGGTTAAGACATCACAATATTGGTCCTTCAAGAATTCATAGGTAAAGGGTATCATTTAAAAGATAAATCAGGATGCTCTTCTGATAATTTTTTTTCTAAGTTTCAAAGTAAGGTCATATAGGAGGATACCTCTATGTATGTAAGTGAATATGTCATTATACCATGAGGAACTAGGACCAATAATTTCACACATGAATTTAGTTTCAAGTATCTCGAAAGTTGGCACAAGAATCTACTCAATGAGGAACTCACATTTTAAAATTTTTTGAGGCATATCTAGCAAGGACCCAATAGTATCCATAGCATCTATTGCTTGGTTGTTGATCCTAGGTATCTACTCAAATGTTATGTCATTGAAATAATCCTTAAGACTATCCACCATCTTCATATAGGGCATCAGGTTGTCATCCTTGGTCTATAGTCATCATTAAGTTGGTTCACAATCAGTTGAGAATCCCCATAGAATTTCAATTCTTGGATTTTTCATTGTACTACAATCCTCAATCTCATGATAAGAGCCTCATACTCAACTATGTTGTTAGTACATGGGAAATTTAGCAGGTATGACTTAGGGATACAATCACCTTATTGGGTGATGAAAATGATACTTGCTCCCGATCCATGTTGTGGTATGAACTATCAAAATACAACTTCCACTATTCTATCATGCTAAGGACAAATATTTATTCATTAGGAAATTCAAACACCAACAAATTCTCTACATAGATAGGTGACTCTACTATTTGATCCACAATAACTTTCCCCTTGATAGCCTTTTCATCCACATACTCTATGCCAAATTCTATGAGGATCATTACCCACTTGGCCATACATCCTATAAGAGTAGCTTTGGATAGAAAATTCTTCAAGAGGTCCACCTTAGAGATGAGCTTTACCTACTACGAAAGCATGTAGTGTCTTAGTGTTTTCGAAGCACCCACCACTGCTAAGAAATATTTTTCAATGGGTGAATAGTTTAGCTCATATCCAGCCAATGTCCTACTAATATTATAAAAAACTCTCTCCTTTATTTTTTCATCATGCTAGGAAAGAAGAGCACCTAGGGCTGCTAAAGTAGCTAAACTATAAAGAATCGAGGGTTCACCCACTATTGGGGGCATAAGGATAGCTGGGTTGCTAGATATTCCTTGAGTTGATAAAATGCTTTTTCAAAATTTGAGTCCCATGTTTAAGCTACACCCTTGTGGAGGATATATGGTGCAAGAGCATCCCTGGTTGTAAAGAAATCCTATATCAACCAAAAAAAATTATTTTCTTGCATTTCATTTAGTAGTAGTTTCAATATTTCATTTTTCATTTTACTGAATTATAATTTCTTAGCTTGTAGAGTGGAATATAACATCTACACATGGAAATCTATCACATATCCATATTTTAGATCATTTTCATTTTTCTACTGAAAGTTATCACTCTCACAATTTCACTATATTTCACTATCAAAGCACTTGGGGATGACTTGGTCAAGATTTATTAGTGTAGACCTATTCCAGATCATGTGGAGCTTAATAGGACATCATACAATCATCTTACATTCATTGGGACCTATCTTGGAGATTCACAAGTTATTTCATTTTGTAAGGAGTTATCTTTTCACATTTTAAGGTTGACATTCATATGTGATTATTCATCAGGTTATAAACCCTTGTGGCCAATGTTGACCTTTACTGGAGCTTGAGAAGCATATTTATAATCATTTATAATCATTTAGGATTCATCATTTATATCAGTTAAGTTAGTGATAGATTGATACTTAGATTTTTGCATCAACCCTTCAAGGGAATGTAATAAGGCCTTTGGTTAGTTGTAATATTGAATTCCCTTGTGGGAGGCTTGTGAGCCCTAGATATTTTCCCATAAGGAATATGTTTCATGTGAGATTAAAAATTCAATAAAGATTCATATTTCTAGATCACTTTCTTATGTTATTTTTGTTGTGTTGGCTCTAAGCTGCATGGTTTAGACTATTCTTTCTAAACCCCCCATCAGTGACCACACCAAGCGATATCAGAGAAATTTTGCAAGTCTTGAATGAATTCCTTGAGGTGAACATATCGCTGAATTGAGGTAGACTCCATGTGTTTTCAATTGATCATAGATTGTGAGACAGCTGAAACCCTTGTATCTAGATCACCATATTGAGGTAGTTACACCAATTCGAGGGGAGAGATGCTACCAAGGAGAGTTCTTACTATGGTGAATGTTGTTGGAATAATGGATGAGATGTTGTAAATGATGCATGAGATGTGAGTCTTATTATGATGCAATGACAGGGATGACATCAACCATCTTGTAACATAAATCCACAACTTGATCTTCAAAATGTCTCTCAAAACACCATTTTGTCTCATCAGTGAACTAGGCACCCAAAGGCTCCAACACATTCTTATTGTTTCAAATACTTTCCAAGACTCCAAGAGGCATCTAACATGATTAAATTTCCCAATTCAACAAGGTTAACTCACTTTCAAAACCTCAAGAACTTCTGTTTGCACTTTCACCATTCAAGCTACCATTCACCTAGTAGGACTCCAAGACCTGTTTTTGGGTCTTTCCTCACAACCAACCACCAAAAATCACAAATGGATTTCAATTTTAGGGACCCATCATCTTGCAACAAATAATATCTCAAATCCACCATAGGGTTCTTCAGACCATCTATACCCAAATTGACTTTTTAGGCTTAAACAGGCTCCAATTAGCCCTGTTTTGCAAAGGAACCAATCTCCAAACTTAACAAAAAACTAAAATACCACCAAATAGTCCTCAAAATACCTGAAAAAACTCAATATTTTCCAACTTTTGGGTCTTCACTCACTCAATATGGCCCAATTTCACAATACCCTTACTTTTCCCAATTCCAACTAGGGCTTATTGAAATTCTTATGTCCAAACCACTCTCAAGCCTAAAGCCTCTTTAATCCTCCCTAATTTTACCTAAAAATTCTCAACAAAATTACATTATGCTGCCCTCTTGATTCATACACACTTCCTTTGTAAATCCACTCATTTTCACTCTTTTTTATCCCTTTATCACCTAGGGTTTCACACTTTTACACTTCTTTGGTTAATCTTAAACACTCATATCTCTTAAACACCATTCAAAAAACTTGATCAATTTTTTTCCATCAAGTTTCAACTAGTCCCAACTATACTTCTCCAAATTCACCTCTCTAGCCTTGTCCAAAAGGCACCAAAACTATGATTTCTAATGGGGCAATGTGTAGTTTCCACCAAATATTTCTTTCCAAACTCAAATAACTATTCCTGTAGATAACCCTACATGTACTAGGCCAATTCCACCAAGAAAAAATGAGTACAAAAAGGTGGAATGGCCTATCAATTCATTTTGGCAATCAAAACCCTTACCCTTGTTTTCAGGCTAGTCAACGATAATTCCCCTTCAAGTGGCTCAATTCACAATGAAAACACTCATGAATCAATCTATAATGGATATAACACTATCTTCTAATGGATTCAATGCATTTCAAGATATAATCCTATTATATGGACCCATACACAGGCTAATAATGGAAGAAAACTCAGAAAATAACTAAAAAACCAAAGCCTTTTTTATTAATTTTCTCCTTCAAAGTGCTTCAAAAACCATTTCTCGAGCCTTCAAGATGTCATTTATACATTCCAATCCAAAAATACTCATGAAACACCTATAACTGACTATACAACTACTTAGACCCTTCACATTCTTCAATTTTGCACTTTTTGACAATTTGTTGACAACAATTACATCATTATGCAACTCTTGCATTTTTGAACCAAACTAACACTAAAACCCCCAATTTCATAAATTAAGGTCTTAAAAGACCTTATTTAACATAAAATGACTCAAATTACCCCTAACTCCTAGTCCTTCCTATATCCAACCTTCAAATGGTGATTTTTTGCAATTACATGCTTTAGGTGCTCCTGCACCATACACCCTACCTTAAGATTTCTTCCAAGTCCCTTGGAATTATTCATGCTTGAACCTAAAACAACACTTGATCTTTAAACTTTGATGCTCTTTGCAACTTCTTCATTTTTACCTTTTGTTTAGACTTGTCCCTGCTCATCCACTCTTCTCTTCTTGCTTTGTCTTCTTGGATCTACACATCTATGCTTTGATTAGCCTTGATTAGCTTCATCCACCTGTACTTGCTTTATTCATCATGCTTATTCACTACCAAAAAACCTACGCCTTGCACTTCTCCTTTCATCTTAACTATTGGCTTGATTCTTATCAGCATAACTACTAAAACAAGGAAGTAACATATGACTCCCTTCATTCTTCATCTTTTAACTCTTCTTTTTACACTTTTCATATCAGATTCTCCATGCTTAGAACTATTCTCATGACAATATACAACTGCCCCACAACTAGTCTTATCTTCCAAGGAAAACTCTCTATCCAAATCTCAGCAACATCATGCTTCTCCACTTCATTTGGAGACTTCACAAATTCTTCTTCTTCTTTAGCCTTCACCTGGCCAATCACTAAGAACTCTTCACTTCTAGTCTCTTTCAACATGGAGACCTCACTCAACCTCTTTGTTTTCTCTTCTTCACCATGCAAGGTGACTGCAACTTCCTCACATTCTTCCCTAGACTTATCCACTATCCTTAGCCATTCCCTTTGACTCACTATCTTATCTTTTATCTTAACTTGCTCTACACTCTCTTCCTTTACCTTCTCTGCATTCTCAAGTTTCTTCACTTTCAGAATTTGCATTAGTCCTGCTACCTCAGTTACCTTTGAACCTCTTGACACATGATTTACTATGCTTGCAACACTCAATAGTCCATCACTCTTATCTTCCTTCAGGGGACACAATGCTGCCCCAATCATGATCATTCCACACTTTTCAAGCCCTTCATGGCTTTCCATCATATTTTCACCCTCCTTGACTATATCCACTCTCTCTTCCTTCATACTTTCAGCCTTCATGATCTTTTTGACATCAGATCTTTCATATTTTTCCCCAACACACATTTTTTGCACCTCATATTCCCTATTATCAATCTTTTGTTTCTTCTCATGACTTTTTCCTTCTAGTGGACACTACATTTCTTCTCCACTGACCTCACTAGGCCACTCTTTCCCTTCCTTAGGTGACCCTTCCACACTCATATCTCTTTCTCATTGTAGGAATTCAGTCCCAAGTTTTCCCTTTTCACAAACCCCTGTATTTGACCTATCCTTTGCTTCCTTGTCATCACTTGTTTGTTTCTCAACTTCCTTTTCCTTTTTATTAATTTTCTCCTTCTAGACCCTTCACATTCTTCAATTTTTCACTTTTTGACAATTTGTTGACAACAATTACATCATTATGCAACTCTTGCATTTTTGTACCAAACTAACACGAAAACCTCCAATTACATCAATGATGGTCTTAAAAGACCTTATTTAACATAAAATGACTCAAATTACCCCTAATTCCTAGTCCTTCCTATATCCAACCTTCAAATGATGATTTTTTTGCAATTACATGCTTTAGGTGCTCTTGCACTAGATTAGATGTAATAGAAGAAGACCAAAGGTGAGGCCTAAACCCTAGGTGTGAGGATGAAAGTGAAGATGAAGTAGATCATGTTGCAAATCAAATTGTGAAAACAATAGAAGAAGAAGAAGAAGAATCATATCAAGTGAAGATGTTGAAGGTGATTTCAAAGATTGGAAAAAGACCTAGAGTGGATGTTGATGGGTGTTTTGCACACTTTCTCAACACAGGCAGAACACGGGTGCACTACCTCTCTTGAAAAGAAATCTCCAATGGCAAGTTGCTAAAAATCTCCCCAAGGTCTCTCGGGTGTCAGGTCATGACTTGCATGGAACTCCTTAGTTGATTTTGATGTGATTTGCTGGTAATCACAGGGTGGACTTACGTAGCTGGATGTGAGGTAGATCTTCAAATACAAAGTTTATAAGATGGAGGTCAAGTTTCACTTTGCTATAGGTTCGGACAGTAGTTCAAAACTTCTATGTTTTCCTCGAGTTTGGCTTTACAATGTGCAATGAACCTTAGAACAGGCTATTTCTAAAAAGAAAAGGAAAAAGATCAGGGAAGATGGAAAGTTCTTGGATCTGCAACTAACTGTGAACAGTAATTATGGAGTTCCTACAATGGATAGCTTCCTAGAAACAATATTTCACTTAACCAGAAATCTCACAGTCTCATGAAATTTGTGCTATCTTCTAAGGTCTTCAAATATTTCACCTTTCATTCACCATATGCATGCATGAAAAAAGATAAAAGTGTGGAGCGGCTTTGAATTTAAGCCCAGACTAACTTTAGTCAACTATCTATTAGCAGCAAACAACAAAAAGTATGGACTAAGAAGACATCTACACAGCAGGAATTTTCACAACTATGAAACAACATTACTAAAATCTATCAAAGCAAGGATACAACTAGCTAAAACAACAATGTGAATCTAACTAAAGCATCTAACAATGGAGATTGTACCATGAAACATGTGAAGAAATCAGAAAATGCACCAATTCAATGTATTTTCATTAAAAATTCAGCAGCATGTCTTTAAAACAACTCAACTCTCTTTGCAAATGAGAGGAGACCCCTATTTATAGTGCCCAAAAGGTTAAATGAATGGCCAAGATTAATTCTCATTGTGTGGCCAAGATTCATTACAAAATAGGGTTTCACCTACCCCCAATATAATACAATTTAAAATTACATTCTTGTCCCTTTCCCCATTTTATCCTTTAGTGACGACACTGTAGTATTTTTTCTTTTGTTGAATGATCTTTTGCTGTAGCTATTCCTTTGGGAGCTCCTCATTGATAATAGGGTTGTCCTCCTACTTCTTCAAAGCTATATACTCCATGAATTTTAGAATAACTGGCTAGAGCTTGTCTACCACAATGATCTCGTACTGCAACATCTGGTAGCTCCACTCTTTTGCATTATCTTCAAGCTTTTTCCAGTCTTCATCATACTTTATGCCCTGATCTCTGAACAACTCTGGTTGGTTGAAGGCATGGGCGGAAAAACTCATGAACTCCACTATTATTTCACTGGACATCCCATCCTCCACCTTCTTCTGAAAGTAAGGCTTTATTTTCTCTGGATCCATCTGTACTGCAGGCATGTCATACTCCGTCATCAGCTTGAGATATCAAGCGCATTCTTCCCTAATTTCCTTGATCCGTTTGATGTCTGGATCCACCTTACTCATTATTTGCTCCAACCTTTCCCTCTTGTTGTCAAAATCCCACCTCCACACATCCATCAGCCAATGATCATCCCTTTTGAATGCAAGTTCCTTTTCCCATGTGGCTTTTGGTAACTGGAGGATGGCCGCAATCTTTGGATAGGTGGAGTCATACGTTGTAGGGAAGTTGGTGCAGAGCTTCTTCATGCTTTCCAAAGATTGCTATAGGTCCAAGAACTTGTTGGTTGTTCGAACAGCTCGGCTAATACCCATGTTCCTGATGTACAGGACCTGTCAGAACCAGCTCTTTGTAGTCTTGTCCAAGTTCTTTTTTTTCTCCAACTTGTCAATTTGTTCTTTGGACAGTAGTTGGGGTGGAGCCATGGATGTGGTAAGTAGTTCATCCACTGAGGACCATTGTTGGATGTAATCTGTCAAGGCGGCTACTTGTGTCTTAAGCTCATCCTTCGAAACCTTGTCCTATTTTATCAGGTGCGCCACTATAGCCATTGACTCCTCAAGATGCCCCACTTTCTATTATCTGGTAGTGGTTCCTAAATCAATGGTGGAGATGTTGTAGCTTATTCCTTCCCTACCCACCACTAGCATGGCTATTTGCACTGCTCGAGACCCAGAAGCATCCATTGTTACCTTGGATCTGATATTAGACTTCTTCTCTTTTCTAGTTGTGATCTACGCTCAGGCTAAGATAGCCTCTAGCCTCGCTCTTGGGTCCTTTGGTGTGGGAGTTTTCTTTTCAAGCTGTCTCTCTAGCCATTTAGGCATAGCAAACTTTTCCTTAGGTGATTCACAATCACCCTGGCTCTCCACGGCCAACACCTCTATTTTCTTATCTCTAGGGGCCCTTTCTTCCATTTAGCAGCATCTCCTTCTTCATCAGAGTCCTGAATGAACACAAGGCGCTTGATGGGAGGCTTGGTAGGTAATTACTCCCAGGGACTTTCTTTTTTATCTATTTCCTTCCCCTTCTTTTCTCCAGTTGGCTCAACCTCATGCATTTGCTCCTTGGGCCACTCATTTTTGAGGCCCTTGATAGTTTGGGCCTCACCCTAAGGCTTATCTTCTCCTGCATGTTCCCCCTTTTGACAAGGAGACGACACACCCTCTTGCAATTCCCCTGTAGGGAGCTCCATGTCTTATGCTACCCTGTCTCTGAGAGGTGACCCTTTTTCCTCTTCTTCATCACCCTTTAGTTGTCGGAACATCTCTTCTTCAAGATCATCATCGAAGGTTTGCACGATGACCCTACCACCGACATCCTCGTCCTCATCCCCACTCTTGAAACAACCTATTCCTTCCTCTTCATAGGCCACCCTGTCAATTGTCCAGTGCTCATACTCCAGGTGTTCATGGTACTCGTCGGCTTCCTCTTCAAATGGCTTCAAGGCCTCTTGTTCTTGTCTCTCCCACTCCTCGAAAATTAACATGGTGGCCTCCATGGTCGGTGGTTCTGCAGGAGGCTACGAAGGTTTAGTAGTAGTAAGGACCTGCGCTAGGGTTTCTTGAAGAGTGGGATCCATAAGGATCTAAGAGAGCTCGGAAGGGAGATTTTGCATATGTTTCAAGAAGGCCTCAGGCAAGGCGGAAGTGGGTATTGGTGCCGTCACCATAGCTAATGGGAATGATGTGGTAGGCGACATGGTAGTGGAAGAAGGAGGATTAGTCACAATGGAGGAAGAGTCAATCACTATTACATGCTTGGCCAGAGGTGAAGGGGAAAGATGGATTGAGATTTCCACTGCTGGCGGGGATGATGTGACCATGGCAAGGGAGGCAGATGATAGGGTAGTCGAGACAGGGGGAGCCGAAAGAGGTTCTAACTGAACCGTCCCCTTTTCTCCTTCCTCTTGGATTACGGGCTTCTCTGTGGTGCCCCCTGTTTGCTTGAGCCTTTTAGAAGGTGAGCCTCCTGGATCCTTCCTTGTGTATACTTTGGGATCTGGAGATTGCTCTTTTTCCATTTCTTTCCTCTTCTTAGATCTGGTGATTGGAGGAGATTAGGATGTCCTGCTCGTTGAAGTAGTGGCAGCGGCCTCCTCCGTAGCACTTGGCTCACTTTTGATCCCTTCATATGTTAGGATCACCCCTTTCTGTTTTAGTCAGGCCACTTTTCCATCAACCCATTCTTTGGTACGGGCCAAGATCAGCTTGGTTATAATGTCAAGGTCATCGACCTCCTGCTCGTCCCAGTCTATTGTTGGTAGTGGAAAGTTGGTGACTGTGGGGTATCTGGGGTCCATTATGGTGCCTTCATCCTCTTTGACCTGATCTGGTAAGGGAAATCGTTGCACTCTTCTTATGAAGTGTGCAGTCATCTACATGTAGTGCCTTGCATGCACTTCCTTGTCATCCTAACAATCTCCCCAAAAGTCCTCAACGTGGTGTAGATGGGTGAACCCCGACCCTAGTGCTTTCCTTATATGTCCATATGGGTCCATTCGTGGGTGAGCGGTGTGTAGGTGGAAATGATAATCATTCAATTCTTTCTCATAATTCCTGGGAAAGTTCTAATAAGATGATTTGGTTGTTGGGGTATCGAGGCAGCTTATTTGGCCTTTCTGTGAAGCCCTAGGCACGAATGTACGTGAACTTTGGGTATTGAATGAAAAGGAAGGTGTATTGCTTCAGGAATGCCCAAGCACTGTAAGAGACCCTTCTCTCAAAATCTCCTACAATCACTCTAATGATATAGCCAATGAAGGCGTCGTTTACCCTGCAATACTCCTTGAAATTATGGTACTGGAGCTGGGGGTACCTGTCATAGACCTTCAATTTTTGACCCTGCTCCTCATCGGGTGCCACAAACAACCCATTGTACCATCTCTAGTTTTCCAAGGAGTAGACCAGATAGGAGGTCATGTAGAACTTGGAGCTTTTCTTCATATTCATGAATTGCTCATGGAAGAGGTCGCTTATTATGCCTCCCTAGTAGAACAAGGATTTTTTTGTGACGTCCTCATTCCCACGGAGGATCTATTCAACGAAGTACGCCATCCATTCCTAAAAGAAGGAAGCAGTAGGGAGACCCATCACCCTGCTTAGCATAGTGACTAAGTCATGGTAATCTTCATGGAAATCACTGTAGAAGAGTTCTTAAGGAACCTTCGCAGCACTACCCCATTTCTCTTTGAGCCATTGCTGATTTATCAACTTCTTGTAGCCCGTCGGATTTTCATCCCATGCTACTTTGCATTCCTCTATGGTAGGCGCCTCCATCTCGACGAAGGTGGGAATGTGGAAGGTCTTTGTAATTCCCTCAGCCGACATGTTAGCAAGAATGTTCCCATCCCGGTCAACAATTGTTCACGTCTAAGGTTGATATGCCTGTCGACAAGCCATGACCGACTCAGGGGCCACGAGGGATGGAGGGAAGCCCACAGCTTTTGCAATTCTGCTTTGCCTGATCAGCCTTGCATTCTTGGTTGTTGGGTTGACTTGGACCCTTTACTTAAATTCATCAATATTGACATGGCTGATATTGGTATCTGTGAATTCTTTCCAGTCTGTGACAACCTTCGAGTGCAAAGGTTCACCTTGGAATTGGTACTTCATCTAGTCCTTGTCCTCTTTTCTATGAGGAGTCTTTCCCAACTTCTTTCCTTTGTCCTTTTCTATAGCTGCCCCCGAGTGTCCTATACCTAATTCCATATATCCTGTAAACAAAGGAATAGTCAGTGCAACCAATCATGAAAGCTTTGGTGTTAGTTAAAATCTCATGGACGAAATCAAATTTGGATAATTTATCATTCATAAAATCATACTTTTACTTCTAGATGTCATTAGTCCTTCAATTGAGGGCTTTCAGACAATCTAAGCTTGGAGGCTCGGACTTCCCCAGCAGGAATGTTGTTTTGAAAGGGAAAATGGGGTAGAGCGCTTTGGGAGATTTCTTCCAACCAAATTTTTATGCTTCAAAAGGCTCATATCAAAGAGGGCTAAATTTGAGCACGTGTGTCGAGATCAGATTTCAAATTTGAGCTCATTTGGATCAATTTAAGAGCATCTAGAGGTACAAGGCTGGGAGGCCGTCTAGTGTTGGCTGCTTGAAACAGCCAAGCACAAATAGAGTTTACACAGGTGGGAACTCAGTCACGGGACTGCGAGTCAAGGCGGTCGATATTTTTATAGTTTGAGGTCTTTCCGAACTGAGGAACGAAGCCGTCATACTTTTCGTCATTCAAAATGGCGATCGTCGGACGAGGAATCGGTGACCCGAAGGTGGACCCACCGCAGCTTGGGCATTTTGATTTTTGCTGTTAAGTTTTTGGCGGCAAGTAAGATTGCCAAACTGAAGGTCGAAAAGCGGGCGTGATTTTCTCTTTTGAATCGTCGGGGATGGGATAGAGTTCAGAGATGAAACTGGCGAGAAGAGGCGTTAAAGTTCGATGACTTTAAACCCTTGCAACAAAAGGTAGGTCAAGATCACGAGGCCGAGAGGTGCGTCGCGGAGTTTTCCATTTGAAATGATAAAGACTCCACGAGGAAGTCTATTGAATGGGACCTAGGTTCATGATGGGCGACGATTGAACCAACGCCCGGGCGGCGAATGCAAGGTGGGCTCCGGGGCTTGGGCGGACGGGATCCTTCTGCCATTCAGGAATGGTGGGAGCTAGGCAGAATCTTAGATGTAAAATTCCAAGGGCGTGGGCCCGGGAGGCCAAAACAAAGGCCGATTTCAAAGTTCAAAATTTGTAATGCTTGACGATGAACTGCCGATGGAAGTCCAAGGTGCCAGGCCTGGGAGAGGGTGCGACCATTTTGAAAAAGATGTTTTATTTTGATAAGTCCTACTGATCATGGAGATGCCTAGGCTTGGATGATAAGAATTCCCCTGAGCTCAAAATAGCCGTGCGCGGGTTAAGTTATGGATCGATCTTATGGGACGCGACGGAGGTTTTCGATGATTCTAAGACATGGGTTTTGTGAGTTTCGTCGTGTTTTATCAATTAAAAGTAACCTTAACCCGTGTGGTTTATCATTTTAGGCATTAAAATCATAAATAATTATTGAGGGGGCAAATGACAAACCTACCTCGGGAATCCGATGAGAGGAGGCATGCAATCCACTAAGGTTCAGTGAATGACAGCAATGGGTGTGAGGGCGACGATCGATGTAGGCAGTGATCTTCTCTAGCAAGCACTCTGATCTCCCTCTGCAATCCTAACAAGTGAAAATGATAGGTCGGTGTCTAATATTTATACCCCCTACCATTAATGACCACATTTAATGTCTGTACGGAGGAAAATTGGGTTGGTGAATTCAAATTCATAGACGGCGGCGGGAGGTCCAGGACTCGGGGGCTGGAAAGACACGACCCTACGGCTGCTATAAACTTTGTTTTGTAAACTGATGGCCAAGAGGATCTCGAGGCCCGAAGACTAGAAGGATGCAAATCAATGCCTATTTCAAAATATTTTTTGGAAATCGGTGGCGAAGGGGGACTCGGGGCTTGAAGGGTGGAGTTCCGTCAGTGATTGGCCATTAGGAATGACAAAGTCCGCACGGAGTTTCAGACACGGAATTCCGGAGGGTCAGACCCAGAGGGGGTGAAAGTAGCCAAGAAATTTTGCAAGTTTTAACTGATGACAAGGAGGGATCTGGGTTCCGGGGTTCGGGAAGGCAGAAGCCTTCCGCCATTCCAAACGGTGAACACAAAGGGGAAACCCAGTGAGGGAAACCCGGCGGATCAGGCCCTATAGGCTGCAAGGCCGCCAGGAGAGGCAAACTGCCAAGGAGACTCCGCAAGGCACCAGGACTTGACAAAATTGAAGGGGTAAAACACGGTCAACTCAAGATGAGACTTTGGAGGTACGTTGACCACCCAGGGCACTAAAATGGGGCACATAAAATGAGGTGGTGACAAAAATGACCGAGCAAGGTGAAAGAAAAAGAGGGTCCCCGTTTCGAATGGGGCGTGTGTGCTGAGGGCACAACAGTGGAAATTCAAAATTATGCAAGAAATTTGGATCCTGTAGAATTGATTGATTGGATTAACAAAATGGAAGAATGCTTTGAATATGAAGAAATTGAAGATATTGAAAGAGTCAAATTTGTAAAAATATAATGGAAAGGTTATGCTACACTATGGTGGAAAGAAGTTTAACTAGATAGAAATAGAAGAGGAAAGGATAAAATCATCAAATGGGATAGAATGGTGATAAAATTGAACAATCAATTCATACTAGCTGACTATGAACTAGAGTTGTTGAAGAGATTACAAAACTTGAGACAAAAGGAGAGATCTATGGAGTATACTGAAGAATTCTACAAGATGATAATCAAAACTAGTCATAGTGAAGCAAGCAAAGAAAAGGTTGCAAGATGCATCAATGGACCAAGAATAAATATTCAAGAAGAACCAAGCCTAGTAAAGATGACATTAGTTGAGGAAGCATATAAATTTGCATTGAAGGTAGAAGAGAATCTAAACATGAAGTTTGAACAAAGATAGAGAAGTGCAAGAAGAATTTTACAAAGGAGGGGATCCAAACTCGAAGAAAGAAGACCTTATCCAAAGAAAAACAGAGATGTAAATCCCTACCAAAGTGAAGAAAAGGATGCTAATTCATTATGTGAAGGAAGAGAAGATATAAATTTCTATTGTAGTGACAATGGAGGTCATAATTCTTACCACAATGAAGGATATTAAAGAGATGAAGGAAGGTATGAGAGAATAACATTCAAAAGAACTTATTTCAAGTGTGGAGGTGAAGGACATATAGAGCATTTGAGTGTCATCAAGGAAGCACTAGCACGAAACTTGAGAAAATTAGAAGACCAACTTATGTAGATGAAGAAATTGAATCCCCTAATTCATTTGGGAAACCTAAAAAAGGAAAATCATTTGTGATGAGGAGAAATTTGAGGCATGAAGAAGTGACTAAGGAGCCACCACAAAGGAAGAGTTTGTTTAGAACCAGATGTAAATTCAGAGGAAAGGTATGTAAATCTATCATTGATAGTGGTAGTACTAATAATATAGTTTTAAAGGAGATGGTAACCAAGTTAGAATTAGGGAGATTGAAACATCCAAACTCCTATAGGATAGCATGGATTCAAGATGAGCATAAGATATTGGTGAATGAGCAATGTTTGTTAAAATTTCATATTGGGTCATACAGGTATGAATTATTGTGTGATAGTATGCCTATAGATGCTTGTCATTTATTGTTAGGAAGACCATGGCAATATGGTAAGAAGAAAATTCATGATGGAAGAAGGAATACTTACACTGTGGCATCAAAGGGAAAAAGAATTATGTTGATACGTTTAGAGGAAGACGAGAAGATTGAATTTTGTGGCACTACCAAAATATGTTTGGTAGATGGAAGGAAATTTCTTTATGGATTGAGGTATGAGAACATGTGTTTTTCATTAATTCCAAAGACTAGTGGTAAACCAAAGGGAGAGGATCCTACCACAAAGAATGAAGAAGTAGCAAAATTGTTAGAAAAGTATGGAGACATCATGTCAAATAATGTACTAGAGGGACTACCCCTAATCTGATGTATCAATCCTCACATAGATCTAATACTAGGAGCAAGTTTTCCAAACAAGGTAGCATATAGAATGACACTAGCAGAGAATGCAGAATTGAATTGACAGATACAAGAGTTGTTGAGGAAAGGATTGATCAAAGAAATTTTGAGCCCATGTGTATTACCTACTGTACTTGTACCAAAAAGAGATGGAGAGTGGAGAATATGTACAAATTCAAGATAAATCAATAGGATCACTATCAAGTATAGATTCCCATTACCAAGGATAGATGACATTATGGACTATTTTGAGTGGAGCAAAGTATTTCACAAAGATTGACCTAAAGAGTGGATACCATCAAACCAAAATCAGAGAAGGAGATGAATGGAAGACTACATTTAAGATTAATGAAGGATTGTATGAGTGGTTATTGATGCCTTTTGGATTGACAAATGCACTGAGCACTTTCATGAGATTGATGAATGAGGTACTGAAGAAGTTCTTGGGTAAGTTTTTCATTGTTTACTTAGATGATATTCTAATTTTTAGTAAGACTAGAGAAGAACATTTGTGGCATATTTGATAAATATTGCAGAGGATGAGATAATTTTTTATTAATGTCAAGAAGTGTAGCTTTATGAATAGTCAGCTTGTGACTATATTAAATCTTAATTAAGTCATATTATCATTATATATTTAGTTATTTAGGTCATCCTATGGCTTATATAGGTCTATCTAAGTCAACTTGGGTGATATTCTAGGAATAAATAGGTATATATAGGAGGTAGTGAGTCTTATTTCATGATCATATTGTGAATTGTGTTCTCATTGGAGATATTTGGAGGTTTCACTCATAGAATTATTTTACGAAAAACATGAAATTTAAGAAATCTTTTGAATCATGCATTCACTAGTATTTTACGACACATGATTTTTGAAATCATTCCAATTTCAAGTCTAGGTCATTACAGGCTAAACACAACATAAATTACAATTGATTCGAGTATGAATGGGTATGGTAAAGAGGGATGACCTAATATGACATCTTCAAATTTACCACCACTAGGGATAACTCAAACCTATAAATTAGGTGGAGAAATTCCTTATACCTACACACTCAATGCTCACATCAAGTGTACATGCAACATATACATAATATTCAAGTCATACCACAATAATGGGTCCCAAACTTTGGACATCATTTTTTTATCTCATATGCAAGTAACAACTTAAAACACCTTCATTCAAAGGTTTTTCTTCGAATAAAGGTACCTTTATTCAAAGGTATGTCAAAAAGTTCCTTCATTTGAAGGTGGATCTTCGTTCGAAGGTTGAAAATGTAAAAAACCTTTGAATGAAGGTAATTTCCAAAAATAGAAAAAGAGACCTTCAAATGAAGGCCCCTTTTTATTCCTTTTATGGAAATTTCTAGAAAAGGAATAAAAAGGGACCTTCATTTGAAGTTCCCTTTTTTCTATTCTTGGAAATTACTTTCATTTGAAGGCTCTTTTACATTTTTTGTGGGAACAACATACCTTTGGAAGAAAGTCCTTCAATACCTTTAAATGAAGAGCCTTAGGTAGACACTTTCAATGTTTGCTTCAAATTTTACTTAGAAATTCTAGTTTTAAACCCTAGGCTAGACCTTAAAATTTAATTAACTTGACAAGATAATTTGTAGGACCATAGTCCTTGAAAGAAGCTTTCCATCAAGTATAATTTTAATATATTTTTGTTTTATTGTATTTATTTTTCTAATTTTTACTAAACATAGGTTTTTTATCGAACATCAAGTTCTTTGTTCTATACATGTGGATAAATAGTAAAATAATAAAAATAAATTCCAAAACATAATTGTGCACTAAGTATTGATGTTTGTGTTTCAGTAAAAAATAAATTGAATTTTGATATATACAAAACAAGTTATGCACTAGATATTGATGTTACAAATCTATATTTTAAAAATTATAATTTTATGGACTTTCTAGAAAAAAGATGTGTTATGACATAAATGTCACTCTATTAGGATGTTGTTTACTACAAAAAAAAGTTATTAAAAGTTACATATGAAAATCACAATTTTTTTTTTTTTTAAATTAAAAGAAAAATTAGAATCTACACAAAAATCATCAAAATTACTAGTTTGCATCATCTTCAAATTTGTAATAGTTTAGCTACTATAGGTCTAAGAAAGTGAATATTTAGTTAAAATTGTTGATTTCAATGTCCTAATTTTGACTAAAAAGTAGAACTCGTTATTGTGGGATTACCCAACCAAAGCACAATATAACACTTTGAGTGGGGTAAAATATCATAAGTATTAAAAGAAATAACCATACAAACATATGTGCATAATCAACTAAATAACAAAAGCATTTTATAGCATAAACATAAGCATAATAATAATATAATTATCTTGCAATACACACCTAGGTCCTAGTGCCAATACAAAATGATATGAAGAGAACATCTCAAATCAAAATAAACAAGTTTATGAGATTGAAAATGTGAGAGCCATTATAATAAGAGTCAAATGATGAAACCCCTTTGATTGTGAAAGGTATTCTCATTCAGTGAGCACAAGAGAGCTTCATCAGATTGCAATTTCAACTACTTTCTTTAGTGTGTTTATTTGTAGGTGTGAATTTAAATTTTCTATAGTTGTTTGTTGTGTATTTTCTTACAAAATGGTAGCAAGACCTCATCTATTGGTTTTATTTTTCACATGAATATTTTGGTGTAGTTTGGAAGTGTTTTAGGTGTTGCTTTTCATAAATTTTGTTATATTTCTTTACCATTTGAATTTGTTCATATATCAGCTTATTTGGGATAATTGTAGATGGTGGAATACTAGTATCACAATCTACTTGAAGGCCATTTTTGTAATAAAATGCGATATTTTGGTTCACAATAAATTTGAGTTAATTTGGTGCACTTCAATTGTTTGACTACTTTCTTTTTTATGTCATTTTTCATAGTTGGTGAAATTTATTTTGAAAACTTCTCAAATCTAAAAAAAATCTATACTTTCCTTTAGCTATTATATTACAATAACTGTATAGTAACTATAATTTTAAGATAAATGAAATGAAATATTACCTTATAAAAATTATTTCTTCCTTGGAATGTGTGTTTTTTTGGGTAAGTGCAAGAAAATGGGGGGCCAAAAAGGAGTCTTAAGTGGCCACCTTTTTCTTGAAATCAGGAAATACTAACCTTGGATAAGAAATTGAGGATAGTTACACTCAAAAAAATTAGATGCAACAAAAACAAGGATCATAGTGCTCTGAGTCTACTTTCTAAACTACTAATTTTTTTTTGAAAATGGTAGAGATTAAGGGGTTCAAAAAAGGGAGCCATAGAAATTGGTGTTGTTTCTATCAAAAAACATAACATAGCATTTGTTGTGGCTACCTCAAAAGGTTAACTTTTTTTGGTATTTTTAAAATCACTTCAGTGAGAAATTAGGTAACATCATGTAATTTATGCCTGATTTTTCTGATAATTTTTTAATGAATATATGGTTTTTTACTAATTTTCAAAGTGGACACATCCTATAAAATAGAAACTTTGTTGTGGCACTCGTATAATTTTTGAAACTAATAAAAAATATATATTTTTGAATATTTGTAGAATGGAGTCTAGTTTATAAAAAAATTAATCTATTTGAAATTTCAATGAACGATTAAAAAATAAAAGTTAAAAATACCAAACATTAGTTTTTGACAAAAAATGGACACAAACAAAATAAATTAAAGATAAAATCCTTAACATAGTCAAAATGTGAAAAAAGTTACATCATCAAGCGGCTTTGATCTTGAGGGCATCCAGTGGTGTAAGGGCAATCTTGCATCACCCAAAAATAGTTAAATTTAAAATTTCTCAATTTTTAGATGTTTTACATTTTTGGATACCCTTTTCGTCATAATGAAATTCCCAATTTACGGTTTTTATTTTCTATTTCTGGGTTGAAAGATATTTTAGATTTAGTTTCCCATATTTACACCTAAAAATTTTTAGAGTTAGATTTGAGGCACT
>VDFB02379877.1:61101-74219 GCA_007258455.2 Sequoia sempervirens | reverse complement strand
TGGCAATGGTTAGAGAACTTGCATGTTAATTTTTCTTTTTCAAAAAAAAAAAATTAGTTCGTTTGAGTAGTAAATTGCAACTTCCCCTAGGGTTGTGTGGCAGGGCGTTACATAAAAAGGCACGCTGAAATTTGTTAGGACACGTGTATAGCCCGATAAAATTTCCCTACAATGAATGGGTCTTTGTACAAGTGCTACAAAAATTAAAACTTGAGTTTGACGCTTACTACTAGGATTTCCTATTTCAGGTTGCAAACTATGGTTTCAATGATAGAATTTTCTAGATATAGTTGTCATAATTCAAATGATATTAGTGACAAATGAGGAACAAAGTGACACTTTTTTGAAATGCAATTTTGACCAAATTTGTGAATGTAAATGACTGAAAATACACTAATATGCAAATACTATACAAAATCAATGTAACATGCATGCATTTTTTTGGACTTTTCATATTTTAGACAATCAAAAATGAAAATTTAAAACCCTATGTGTGATGAAAACTAATGTAATTTTAACAACCCTAAATGAAATACAAACTAATGCAATGCAATTCAAACTATTGAAAATCCTAGATCTAGGGTTTGAATGGACTCCAATTTCAGAAATTAAGATGTACAATGTTGGGTTAACCAAAAGGAAATGGTGAAAAATGTGGGGTTTTGATAGATATGGGATGATACACCTATCATTCTTATTTCATTAGGAAAAAGAGATCCCCAAAGGTAAGACTGACTTTCGACCCTTAGGTGAGTCAACCTTGATGGAGATCTTGATGTTTTCCTTATGAAAAGATGGGGTAAATATGATTGAAATGCACATTTGGGAGATAAATGAAAAATACCAAATGAATCCAATTATACAATATGAAACTTGAATCATCAATTTAAAGCATAATAGAAAAAAAATTAGTAAATTTCTGGTAGATTTGAGAAGGATAAGACATTGTGTACCTGTCACCTAAAGCTTATTTTGAGTGTCCTACTTGGACTGGTTCACCCTAGGACAAATGGTTCTAGGTGAGCTTTTACAAAACTTCAAATTTTGAATATGTAGCTTCTGATCTGTACTTTCTTCCTGTACCTTTCAATTTTTGCTTCTAGATTTGTACCTATAGAAAACTAAATTTTTTGATTTGTTTGTATGGGGGTTTTCCTTGGTCAAACCCCAAGTTTGGTAATTAAACCTTGATGCAAATTATAGATTTGAAACATAAATGTGTATGTGACCCCTAATCATAAGTGTTTCTAAGATTGTTTGGAACTAAAATGCAAAGAAACATTATTCAAGCGTGTTAGAATAAGATTCATAAATGAACATGAATAATGAACAAGAGAGCTAGTTAGGGAGAAACCAAAACACCCCAATAGATCCAAAATCTGATTATACCTTGATTTAGGTGGCTACTAGGATGAATATAGAAGATGGGATCACTAGGAAACAAGTTGTTAGATCAAGGGAAATGGCTAGTTGCATGTCCCAAAACCTAGAATCCATCATGATCCACCATAGGCATCAATATTCAATCATGAACAATGCTTGATCAAACTCAACAAAATCAGCTTGAAGACCTACAAAAACAATTGAAATTTTGCTCCAAGACTTCAACTTTGCTTGCTTAAATGGGTATGTGCAGGATCATCATGGAAAAAATAGGCCCTTAAGTGGAAATTTTTTTAGAAAAATCAGAGTTAGCCAACTTGATATAAAAATTTGAATAAGTTATCTATATTATTTCAAAAATATGTAAGAATAGAATTTGTAGAAAATTGAATGTAGTTTCTAAACTACTAGGTTTTGTTTAAAAAAAAATCTATTTGGTGAAAATTTAAATTTCAATGTAGTGGTACTTAAATTTCGTGGAAAAAATAAGAAGTAGGTGTCTGTCTGACCACCCTAACCACAATAAAATGATAATATTTTTTTTTATAAGATTTTAGATATAAGTATAGGACTCATGCCCTGATGTGATGCATATTTTTTTGTAATTTTTTACCAAGTAAATAATTAATTATGAATTTTTCATTACAACTTTTTAAAAATATAAAAACTCGTATGTTTGACCACATTAACTTGGTCAAAACTTCATGAAATTCAATTTTTCATTTTTTAATCCTATAGTATATGAAGCATAGAATGTGATGCATGTTTTGGATTCAAAAAATGTGATACCATTTGAAAGCTATAGATGTTTTTCAATCAACCTATCAATCAAGACTCTAGTCATAATTTGAATAGAAAAGTGAATAATAATTACTTATTAAATTCAAAGTAAAACATAATTTATATCAGTGGAAATATGAGAATATCCTTTAAAAACCCTTTTCATTTCATCAATTTTGGGTAAAAAGTATTCGTCAACCACATACCCATAATATTGCCACTTTGTGGCCTATCATGATCCTACACATACCCAAATATTCTCCTTTATCTTGAGTGCTAATCTTGTGAATATCTTTCAAATATTTTTCTCAACCTAGTGTAAAATGGTGTAAAGACTAGGCTATTAAAAGGCATAAGACAATTGAGAGGGGAGGTGAATTAGTTGTATTAAAATTCAAAACTCAAAACAATTATCAACTTCACAACCACACAATTTTTTTATTAATTATGAATATGCAATGTAGATAACAAAAAAGAAAATCAACACAATAAACACCAGATGTTACATGGAAAACCCAATGAGAGAAAAACCATAGTGAGGATTAACTCACAATATAAAGTAATAGCAAACCAAATACAAGAGGCTCATTTCCAAGGGCTCACTACTTGAATACAAAGGCTCACTACCTACATATACAAAAAATAACAAAAGATCCACCATTGCAATTTACACACATCCATAGCCTTGAATAGAAGATTGTAGAAACCTTTAGCTCACTGCTTTCAGGAATCTAACACAATAAAGTACTGCTACCTCAACTTACTTTCACAAAACTCTGCTTCTCACTTATGGCTTACTTAGTTACTCTATATGATTTGATTCGTTGCATCTCAACTTGCATTTATACCCTCTTCAACCTTAGAAGCTTTCTCCAAGGTCGACTACATATGCTTCATTTCATAAATTCAAATTATATCAGCAACTCAACATTCCCACGATGGAAAGGAATGGGAGTGGACCACACCAATACTTAACTACAACCCAAAAAAACATCTTGGATCAACCACATGCTTCCTTAATTAAATTTTTAATCCTTCATATCAAGTGTAAATAACAAGTCAGCCAAACCTAATGAAAATACAAATGAACATTGAAGTACACACTTTCCAACAAGAAGATAACACACAAACAATGTAACATAATTCAATATGCACGAGAACACATCTTAGATACCATCAAATACATCTACTTCAAGTGCAACAACCTTCAAACACAAAAAACCTTCCAAATTTCCAACCAGAGTGTATAGATACACACAGAAGCTTTGAATCTCACCTTCCAAAGCACCAAACCATGAACACATTCACCAAAACATAGAGACCACCATTAAAAGACATATTCCAAATCTGCAAGACATGAAACAAATTAGTGAAGGAATGCAGAGTAGAAACACTTCTTCCAGTCCACAGACAAACAACTCTATCAAACTAGTTCACACACCGGTGAACACAACTTTCACACTCCATCAAACTAGAAGCTAAAAACTAGGAGATTTCACCAACATATCCCCAACAACAACCCTTCATATTTGCACAAGCATAGGATCAACACAGAAGAAATGTGGATCACATATTGGAGCACATTCTAAACACATACATAACTTTGAATTCATTCTTTAAGAACCTTGGAGGAAGGGGTTCTTAGAGAGGACCAAATGAACAAAGTAATTCTCAAGAATCAAGTGGAGAAACTAGAGGAAGTTTCAGAGGTAGGACACTAGTAGCGAGAGGTAGATTTAGTGGATCAGGAAGGGGTTCTAATGCCTTCTTAGGAAGGTGTTATAATTGCAATCATTATGGACATCCTACTTGGAAGTTCCCGAATAAACAAGTTACAAGCTCTCAAGGTGGAGACAAAAGAACTCAACTTGCGCATGAAGAGGAAGTAGAAGAAAGTGTGGGCTCATGTCTAGGCTCATCATCTCTCTGTGAAAAACAAGAAGTAGGAGAGGCCTTGATGAATAGGACACTAATCTATGTACCAACTACAAAGGAACCCCCTCAAAGGAAGGCACTATTTAGAACAACATGTAAGACTCAAGGGAATGTATGTAAAGTCATTATTGACTTTGGTTCTACAGACAATATTGTATCTTTGGAAATGGTAGAGAAACTTAAGATGAAAAAGATGCCTCATCATAATGCATATAAGATTTCATGGCTTAACAAGGGGCAATAGGTTCTTGTGAATGAGTAGACTTAGGTGGATTTCTCAATAGGTCCCTACAAATATAAAGTACTTTGTGACATTGTTCCCATGGATGTGCGCCACCTACTCCTTGGTAGGCCTTGGAAATATGACCGGAAGGCACAACATGATGGCTTTAAGAATGAATATCATATTGAGAAAGATGGTGAGACAATCACTTTAGAACCTCTACAATAAGATGATAGGATAGTTCATGAAGGTCTTATTCTGATGGTTTTGAAGGAGAAGGTGTTCTTAAAAGACTTGGAGAAGGAAGAGGTTGGTTTTTCCATTGTAGGGAAACCTATGTTAGATGCAGCAATAGATGACAAAAAAAGAGTCCCAAGTGAAGTGCAAACCTTGCTTGACAGATATGAAAACATTGTGGTGAAAGATCTACAAATTTTATTGCCTCCAATCCATGATGTAAGCCACCATATTGAATTGATCCATGGTGCAAGTCTTCCTAATAAAGCAACATATAGAATTACACCTCAACAAAATGAGGAGATCAAAAATCAAGTGCAAGAACTACTAGATAAAGGTTTGGTGAGAAAGAGCCTCAATCCATGTGTTGTTCCAACTATCTTGGAACCTAAAAAAGAAGGATAATGGATACTTTTCACTGACTCAAGAGATATCAATAAGATAACCATTAGATATAGATTTCCTATACCCTAGATGGAAGACCTCATGGATAGTTTGGCAGGGGTAAATTATTTTCCAAAATAGACTTGAAAAGTGGTTATCACCAAATAAGAATTAGAGAGGGTGATGAATGGAAGACGACTTTCAAGACTAATGAGGGCATTTATGAATGGTTGGTGATGCCCTTTGGGCTATCTAATTCTCCTAGTACATTCATGAGACTCATGAATGAGGTTTTAAAGGATTTCATTAAAAAAATTATAGTGTTGTATTTAGATGACATCTTGGTATTCAGCAAGACAAGAGAAGACCACTTGAACCACTTGGACAAAGTTTTGGGAAAGCTGCATGAAGAAAAACTGATGATTAATCTCAAGAAGTGTGAGTGGATGAAGAAAGAACTTGTGTATTTGGGCTTTGTGATCTTAGGAGGAAACTTGAAGATGGATCCAAAGAAAGTTGAGGCCATTCTCAATTTTCCTACACCTAGAATAGTTGGGGGAGTCAGAAGCTTCCATGGGCTAGCAAGCTTCTACTAGAAGTTTATAAGGGTTTTTAGTCACATTGTTGCACCTATGATAGATACCATTAAAGGGGAAAGGAAAGGAAAATTCGAATGGACAAAGGAGGTTGATCAAATCTTTGAGTACCTCAAAACAAAGGTAGCACAATAACCCATTCTCACTCTTCCTGATTTTGACAAGGTATTTACAATAGAATGTGATGCTAGTAATTTGGCCATAGGGGTAGTGTTAAGTCGGGAAGGAAATCCTGTTGCATTTTTTAGTGAAAAATTGAATGAGGCTAAGAGAAACTATTCATCCTATGATTTAGAATTGTATGCCATGGTGCAAGAACTCAAAAAGTGGAGGCACTACTTGCTACCTAAGGAATTTGTGGTGTTCACGGACAACCATGCTATGAGTTTTCTAAATAGTCAGGAAAAATTAAGCCATAGAAACATGAAATGGGTTGAGTACCTGCAAGCTTATACATTATCCATAAAACACAAGAAGGGACAAGCCAACAAAGTGGCAGATGATCTGAGTAGAAGGGCAGTGCTAGTGCAAGAGGTGTAGCTCCAAAGTGTGGGTGTAGACTCACTAAAAGGTATGTATCAAGATGGTGAAGACTTCCATGATGTATTTTCTATTTGTGAATAGTCACAGGGGTCATTTCATAAGGAATATAAAGATTTTTTGTTGCAAGAAGGGCTACTCTTTAAGGGGCAACAATTGTGTATACCAAAGTGTTCCATGAGGGATAATTTGGTTAGAGAGAAGCATAGTGGGAGCCTAGGAGGGCATTTTGGTTATGATAAAACCATGGATCAGGTTAGGAGATTTTATTATTGGCCCAAGATGTATTTGGATGTGAAAAATTATTTAGAAGGGTGTGTCATATGTCAAAGAGCTAAAGGGACAAGCTCAAATTTTGGTTTGTATCAACCTATACCCATACCAAGTAGACCATGGGAAAGTAATAAGTATGGACTTTGTCTTGGGTCTTCCAAGAGCCTCAAGGGGGTATGATAGTGTATATGTTGTGGTAGATAGGATTAGTAAAATTGCACACTTCATTGCATGCAAGTCAACTATTGATGCCTCTTATATTGCAAGTTTGTTCTTTAAGGAGATAGTAAGAATTCATGGACTGCTAGTGTCAATAGTGCCTGATAGAGATTCAAAGTTCATTCACCATTTTTGGAGAACATTATGGAGGAAGTTGGGGACTAAATTGACCTTTAGTTCTGCCTATCATCCTTAGAAAAATAGATAGATTGAGGTTGTTAATAGGTCTTTGAGAAATCTACTGAGATGTTTGACCAAGGAACACAATCAGTCATGGGACTTAATCTTGCCACATGCAGAGAATGCATATAATGACTCATTCAAGCAAAGTATTGGTAGGATTCCATTTGAAGCTGTCTATGGAATGCATCCAAGGGGTGTTTGTGAGTTAAGATACTTAAAGGGTGAACAAGAGAAGTGCTCAAGGAGAGGATTTTGTAGTTGCTATGCATGATATACACAAGAAGGTTAAGGAGACACTTGAGAAGAATGTAGACAAGTACAAAAAGAAAGCAGACTTGAGGAGAAAGGATGTACAATTCAAAGTGGGTGATTTAGTATGGGAACATCTGAGAAAGGAGAGACTACCTAAGGGAAAGCATACAAAGACAATGATGAAGAAAATAGGACACTGCAAGGTGGTCCACAAATATGGGAACAATGCCTATGAGATTGAACTCCCACAAGGAGTTGCCATATCACCAATTTTTAATGTAACTAACTTATATCCCTTCAAGGGATCCATTTTTGTAGGAGATGAAGTAGGTGAACCTGAGAATGATGAGGGAGAGTGGATCAAAGATCTCCCACCTACTCAACCTATGCAACTTGAAGCTATCTTGGATTCAAGGGAGGTGAAGAGGACAAGGAGGAAGGTATATACAGAACACTTGGTCAAATGGCTTGGATTACCTGAAGAAGATGCAACTTGGATGTCTGAAGAATACATAAAGCAGCATGGCACATCAGTCAAATACCTTATTTCATTTGGAGGATGAAATTTCTCCTCCTTGGTTGTATGGTGCAAGAGCAGCAATGGCAATTTTTGGGTTTTCAGTTGTTAGGGGAGTCTAGGTTTGAATAATGTGTCATTTTCATGATGTAATAAGGTCATGTGACCAATATTTGATGTCACTGGAGTAATTAGGAGGTCTTAGGTGTGTGGGGTCGAGTATTGTTCATAAATTTGCATTTGGTTAATGTTTTTTAGTGCACTTTTTGTCAAATTTTGAATGGTAGTTAGAATGTGAACGGTCACAACTTCCAATTTCTATTGTGAAACATTAGTACGCCTTGTGAAACATGATATAAGGCCTCTAAAACATTTGAGGTAGGTGGGTTGGATGAAATTTTGAACTTTCAATATAATTGTAGACACTAAAAATTGTCCTAGGCTTGCGATTTCTAAATTCTCTATCATTTCCCCTTTTGTCTTTGCTAATTAAATAATTTTTAATTATTTAATTATTTTCTAAAGTCATGTCTTCTATTAATTAAATAATTTTAATTATTTAATTAATTCATTCCTACTTTTATTTCTTGCTTGATTTCTAAAATTAAATAAATTCTTATTTATTTAATTTGGTCCACTCTCTTGAATTTTGAATTAAATCATTATTTAATTTAAAATAATTACTTATGTCATATTCTTCTATAATTAAATAATTATTTTAATTATTTAATTATTCATTGGTCACCTAGATTAAATAATTTTAATTATTTAATTTCTCCTATCACCTCTTTTTCTGTGCCAATCTTATCTTTCACATCAAATCTTATCTCTTGACATCTCATTAATTTCAGCCCTTGATTGAATTATCTTATAATTCAATCTTAGCCATTCATTTCTTCTCATTTCCCTAATTTTGACCTAACCCTAGTCCATACTACAACTTTCAATTTTTTCCATTGATTTAGACATCTTATTGACATTCAATCTCAACCGTCAATCCAAATCGGACATTTCCTATAAATAAACTCTCTCATAAGACATTTAGGGGGGTTGATTCTTCAAGTATCCTTATGCTATCAAAATCATTCTTGAGTCTTTCATCCATTTCTATCTATTGTCATTCATCTATCATCCCCATGTCAATGTTATGCTATTGAATTGAGCAACCAACATTCCTCCAACAATCAACCTTCAAAATCTTGCATTCTCATGCAGGTGGAGAAGAGCCATGGAGGTCAATCAAGTCTAGTTTGAAAATTGGTTTGCATTTCATTTATTTATTTGCATTTTCATTCTAGTTTGTACTTCATGGTGCTTGATAGGGTTTAGTTAATTTGTTGTTTTCAACACTTTAAATCTGAATTTTTCCCTATTTACATTGGTGAACCTAACATATTTTAACACATTTTGAGAAATCTTGGAGTTGGGTTTCTTTTTGTTGTAGGTTTTGTTTGCTTTTTGTTGTAGGTTTGACATCATTGTGGATAAAGCCCTAGTTTCTAAAGAGTCGACCATAACTTTCAAACGGCTACGTATTTTTTCACAAAATTGTTTTTGCAGGTTGGAAACAATGTCTATAGTTTCCATTCCAAAAATTAGATTATTGGGAGCTGGTTTGATTTTTTTATAATTTTTTTTCTATTTTTCATGAAAAATTAATTTTGAGAGAAAATTATCAAATTTTTCATATATGTTTACATTTCTGGAAAGCTCTCTAAATTTTAATAGGGGTCTATTCTTTATCTTTTAAATTTGGATGCGAAATTATTAGTCAAACAATAGATCTTTTAAAATTAGGGTTTCACACATATTTACCTATATCTCACAAACGGTTGCAGATCTGATCACAATTTTTTTTTTTACAAATTTGGAATGATAGAATACAACTTCAGTAAAAAAAATCAGAATTTTTGAAGCTGATTTGTATTTTTTATAATTTTTTATGATTTTTCATAAAAAGTTAATTTCAAGTGCAAAACAGTAAATTTTTCTGATTTATTTACATTTTTGGAAACCTCTTGAGATTTTAGACATGATTTATTTTCTTTATTTTCATTTTACTATCAAAAAACATTTCCAAAAATCAAATTTGTCTTGACTAGCTAACCCCCTAATAGTAGTGATCAAATATCTTGTTAGGGTTTTGGCTTTGTTTTTGATTTTGTGCATGTGCAGAAAATAAACACTTCAAAGGACACATTGGATCAAATGGAAAAATATTTGGAGCTAAAGAAATTCTAGGTGCACACATTCCATCTTTCATCTCTTAATCATTCTTGTCAAAACACTTCAATTTGGGCTTAAAAAGAACATCTTGTTTGTCACACATTTGGATTTTGGGGTCTAAAATAAATCTTGTTTGATTGTCACATCATTGAAATTAGGCTAAAAAGAACCATTGTCTTCAATCACACATCTTGACTTGGGGTTAAAAAGAACAAGTGTTTAAACTGTTTTACAAACATTTCAATTTTCTAAAGGGGTATTAATCACTGCGAGTGTGAATCAAGTGTTTGTGTCCTCCATAACACCTCACTTGGTTTGCTTTTGTCATACCCTTCTTAGAAGGCCTGCTTGAGCACACACCCCTCCAAGGGACGACCTCAATTGAGTGTGAATCCAAAGACACACTCCTTTGGGAGTTGAAACCTTGTCACTCTAGGCTAAGCCCCAAAGAACTTTATACCTTTGGGAAGTGACGGTGAAGGGTGGGTTACCCCTTTCTCTCGGCTTATTGGCAAGATTTTTCTTCCAAGTTATACCTAGTCAACCTTGTGAAAACTCACTTGAGACCTAATTGGCCATACCCCACTTGACTAGTCATAAGACTTGTTGTTGTGTATTCAAGTGTTTGCTTAATCATAACATCTAATCTTGGAAGACAAACTTATCATTGTGCTTGGTGTGTGTGTTCATGCATTTACATGTGAGATTTTGTGTTTGATATTGCCCAAGTCAAACTTCCAATACACACTTGCCACATCATCCAAATCATACAATCTCGTCATTCCACATCATCATCTCTTTAATCCAATCAAAATCATTTTACACCATGTGAACATTGGAAGACGTAGCACAAGCGCTTGTTCACATGCTTCACGTAGCTCAAACAAGTCAAACACCTTTAACCCAACAAATCATTCAAAGCACCCATAACATTATCCAACAACTTCAAACAAACCAATCACCTCAAATGCAACAACTCATAGCACAAATCTAATACATCATGGCCAATTGTCAAGTCCAACAAGCACATTATCAAGTCCAATCACCACATCAACACATTTCACATCAACCCTATGTGTCACCTATATCATCATATCAGCCTCATCCATCCACACATCAAGTTTCCCCTTCATCAACCTATCACAACTCTTCTAATGTCAACCCTTATCCACATCAATCAACTTTTCAACAGTCGTTATCCTATTCAACCCCTCCATCATCATCACAACAACAAATCATATCACAACTCCAAACACCATTCCAACCTCAAGACATTCGGCCACAATCCTATCTGTCACCTTCATCATCATGCCAACCAAACCCATTTACCTACCATGTCAATTCCACATCAACATATCCACCCATATCACAACAAGATTATAGGATCCCAAGTCCACCTTGGCAACAACATCAAGAGCCTTTAAGTTTTAATGCCACCTTTGACAAGGGGAACACCAGTCTAGTCCATACACCCTTACCACCATCCAATCAAATGCCTATCCCTAATCCACCATGTCCTAGTCCTAATCCATTGGCATCTCCACCTTCTAACCCATCAAACTCTTCATTACCCCCACCATCATCTAATCCTCCATCAAATCAATTCCTTACATTTAGATATTTAAAACATAAATTGATGGAATTACATAAATCCACCAATCCACCTACAAAGGATGTGACCCAAAGGCTACAAGAAAGGAATCACTTGCCACCATGTCATTCAACACATATACTTGAACATACAAAAGAGTCCTCAAACATCATGCCAAGTCCTTCAAGCCAACCATGTCATCCTCAACCCCTTGAGCCAATTCAAGAGTCTTTCGACGTAAGTCCAAGTCACCCTCTTTCATGCTCCTATGTTGTTGACCATCAAGAACATGTCAAGTCTCTCCAAGAGTCATACCCTTGCAATTCCATTCAAGCAACCCAAGAGGTATATCAAGAGTCTACTCCCAAGCATGTGGAAACATCAAGCCCTAGTCCTAATCAAGATCAAATCATTGTCATCCAACCTATCCATAATCTATATCTTTTTTATGATCAAGATGATATCCATAATGATGAAGAGCCTATCCATGAGCAACTTGATCCTATACCCATCCATGAGCAAGATATTCCAAATTCATCTCCATGTAGTCCTATCCATGATCCATCAACATCCACTTCCCTTGATGACACAAGTGTCTCCCAAGCACACATAGAAAATCAAACAAATACCTCTGATCTAAGTGAACACAATGCTAATCAAGATCCTAATGATCCTCCATTACCCACTATCGACCCCATTGCAAGTCCTCCATCATATCCTATTTGTCTTTCCACCCTCATTCATGAATGTTCCTCTTTAGAACAAAAACAACCATTATCTTCCCTTGCTTCATTTTCTCCATCCAATAAGGAACTCGTGTCTAGTGTTCCACCTACACCTAGTCCTGTTGTCCATTGCATACTCCAAAACATGAACCACCAAGGTAAAGGTTTAGACCTTCATGAACAAGGTATTTTGGAGCCCGTCCATGTCAAAATCCATTTACACTCTTATGGCTTTGGACATACACCCCAAGGACACCAATCTCAAGATGTTGGTATTTCCTCCATGCATCCTAAGTCCACTTTCCATCATAAAGCCTATCATACACCTAAAACATATGTTGCCATTCCACCACCATCATCCTACAAATATCAAAAGCATGTGACCATACACTTCCCTCCATCCACTCTACCACCATTGCTTCCAACTCCTAATCTCCTTCCATCCACTTTACCACCATTACTCCCAACACCTAATATCCCTACCATCCAATCCTCTTATCCATTTATCCATAAATACCCTAACATTCCTAATCATGACCAAAAAATGTACACATTGTCTAAACATGAAGCTTTCACTCATTCCACCATACCCAGGGGATTCAAAGGAAAAAATTTCAATGCCTCTACCTATAAAGTAAAAAATCCTAAGGACCCTCATGACTTAGGACATCAATACAAAATGTCAAAGCCAAGTGCATCCAAAAAGTTATATAAGCTCATACCTCCGAAAGAAAAGTCTAAAAATAAAATGGTTTGGGTACCTAAGCAAAAAGAAATCAAGTCAAACGAGGCATCCACATCACAAAAATCCCAACCATCCCCCCCCCATCCAAAATACATATTCCATTCAAAAGTCTCAATTTCCTAAAGCCCACAAGAAAAATAAAAATCATAAAAATACTAAGTCTATGTGGGTACCTAAAGCACTTCATCCACCATCTCCTAAGAAAACATCTCCATTGCTTCCTACACCCCGTCCACATCAAAAGCTTCAATGTTTATCACAATGTGTGCAACCATTGGTCATGATTCCATTCCCACATACCTCTATCTT
>VDFB02379877.1:0-61001 GCA_007258455.2 Sequoia sempervirens | reverse complement strand
TACATGTGGATAAATAGTAAAATAATAATAAAAAATTCCAAAACATAATTTTGCACTAAGAATTGATGTTCGTGTTTCAGTAAAAAAATAAAATTGAATTTTGATATATACAAAACAAGTTATGCACTAGATATTGATGTTACAAATCTATATTTTAAAAATTATAATTTTATGGACTTTCTAGAAAAAAGATGTGTTATGACATAAATGTCACTCTATTAGGATGTTGTTTACTACAAAAACAAGTTATTAAAAGTTACATATGAAAATCACAATTTATTTAAAAAAAAAATTAAAAGAAAAATTAGAATCTACACAAAAATCATCAAAAATTACTAATTTGTATCGTCTTCAAATTCGTAATAGTTTAGCTACTATAGGTCTAAGAAAGTGAAGATTTAGTTAAAATTGTTGATTTCAATGTCCTAATTTTGACTAAAAAGTAGAACTCATTATTATGGGATTACCCAACCAAAGCACAATATAACACTCTGAGTGGGGTAAAATATCATAAGTATTAAAAGAAATAACCATACAAACATATGTGCATAATCGACTAAATAAAAAAAGCATTTTATAGCATAAACATAAGCATAATAATAATATAAGTATCTTGCAATACGCACCTAGGTCCTAGTGCCAATACAAAATGATATGAAGAGAACATCTCAAATCAAAATAAACAAGTTTATGAGATTGAAAATGTGAGAGCCATTATAATAAGAGTCAAATGATGAAACCCCTTTGATTGTGAAAGGTATTCTCATTCAGTGAGCACAAGAGAGCTTCATCAGATTGCAATTTCAACTACTTTCTTTAGTGTGTTTATTTGTAGGTGTGAATTTAAATTTTTTATGGTTTTTTGTTGTGTATTTTCTTACAAAATGGTAGCAAGACCTCATCTATTGGTTTTATCTTTCACATGAATATTTTGGTGTAGTTTGGAAGTGTTTTAGGTGTTGCTTTTCATAAATATTGTTATATTTCTTTACCATTTGAATTTGTTCATATATCAACTTATTTGGGACAATTGTAGATGATGGAATGACTAGTATCACAATCTACTTGAAGGCCATTTTTGTAATAAAATGCGATATTTTGGTTCACAATAAATTTGAGTTTATTTGGTGCACTTCAATTGTTTCACTACTTTCTTTTTTATGTCATTTTTCATAGTTGGTGAAATTTATTTTGAAAACTTCTCAAATCTAAAAAAAATCTATACTTTCCTTTAGCTATTATATTACAATAACTATATAGTAACTATAATTTTGAGATAAATGAAATGAAATATTACCTTATAAAAATTATTTCTTCCTTGGGATGTGTGTTTTTTTGGGTAAGTGCAGGAAAATGTGGCGCCAAAAAGGGGTCTTAAGTGGCCACCTTTTTCTTGAAATCAGGAAATACTAACCTTGGATGAGAAATTGAGGATAGTTACACTCAAAAAAATAGATGCAACAAAAACAAGGATCATAGTGCTCTGAGTCTACTTTCTAAACTACTAATTTTTTTTTGAAAATGGTAGAGATTAAGGGGTTCAAAAAAGGGAGCCATAGAAATTGGTGTTGTTTCTGTCAAAAAACATAACATAGCATTTGTTGTGGCTACCTCAAAAGGTTAAATTTTTTTGGTATTTTTTAAATCGCTTTAGTGAGAAATTAGGTAACATCATGTAATTTATGCCTAATTTTTCTGATAATTTTTTAATGAATATATGGTTTTTCACTAATTTTCAAAGTGGACACATCCTATAAAATAGAAACTTTGTTGTGGCACTCCTATAATTTTTGAAACTAATCAAAAATATATATTTTTGAATATTTGTAGAATGGAGTCTAGTTTATAAAAAATGTAATCTATTTGAAATTTCAATGAACAATTAAAAAATAAAGTTAAAAATACCAAACATTAGTTTCTGACAAAAAATGGACACAAACAAAATAAATTAAAGATAAAATCCTTAACATAGTCAAAATGTGAAAAAAGTTACATCATTAAATAGCTTTAAGAGAGAGCCTAACATTACCCAAGTGTTCTATTTACTCAACCATGAAACACATGAAAACTTGACGGTTGCCACAAACAAGATTATGTGAAAATTTGTAGAATATGCAAAAAACATGTCTCTGGAGGTTGGGAAGGCACTCCAAGCCTTTTGGTTGGAAGTCAAAAGAAAATCCAAAAAAAATGCTTGGGGATTCCGAAAGAAAGAAAGCACGGGCATCTTATAAAGTTCCCATGTTATATCTTTCTTTGTGTTTTGCTTCTTTTCTCTTTATCTTTCTGAAAGCAAGACATAATGTGAGTGCATTATAGCATGCTCACGTTATGTATCACTTGAAATTATTTGTGCAAGTTTGTTAAATTTATGTTTTATGTATGTATTATTGTATTTATATTTTAATGTATGTATACATATGGTTGTGTTCTTAAATGCATATGTATGTATGTATGTGTGTGTGTGTATGTTTGTATGCTTGGATGTATGTACCTATGTATGTATGAATGTAAGCTTGTATTTTTGTATGTATGTATGTGTTGATTCCAAAAATTGGCAAAGTAACATCCTTTATGGGAAACTTAGTTGATCGTGTCAGAATGTGTAAACCTATATTTTGGATATGATTTAAGGGCTCGTTCAACAATCTGCTATGTTCTAGGATAACAAAAATCAAAGATGAAAACCTGAATAGTTTATACAATGACATAAAATAATTCTCATACACATTCACTGAAAAGAGGAGTCAACAACATGATCTAAACCAACAAACTTGGATTAAAATCATAGAATTTTTGCAAATGAGAAATTTAGGACAATAATGGCACAATATAATGTTTTATTAAATAGCTTAAGAAAAATAGAAAGGCCAAACGATGGCATAGTCTGAGAGTCTTGCACAATAATCTAAAGCAAAAAAAAGGCTTGGTGTCTTTCCCTAGTTTTTATGTATCTTCCAAAATCCATTTCAGAAGGAAGAAGTAGTATATATAGCTAACAATCCCACCACTTGGTGGGACAATAACAAAAAATATTTTGTATCTGGAGTAATGATTCATGCAACAATGATTCCCTTGGCCATTGCAACAGAAAAGATTTGGGCCATTCAACATGGTCGCTCCCCAACAATATGCATCCCTTGCAAATGATGGCAATGGTCCCAACAAAACCTTGTGCAGACAAGTGTCATTCACCTACAAAGGAAGTTAAGACACACAACAACTTGATGAGGCACACAACTCACTCTCGCCTTCTCTTCAATGAAGTCCCCATGAAAGAGACACTTGGTAGCAAGTCAGAGACCGCTTGTTGATTCCTTCTCCTTGTGTTGAAAGACATCGTAGTGAAGACACGTGGAGGCATTATTTACTATCAATGCTAGTTGTGGGGTCCATCCAAAATGTATGCGAATGAAAGCTATGTGGCACGTGGTCAGGGCTCGACTAAAAAGTGAAGGGAAGCAACCATGAAGAGCCCGCGGTGTTGACACGTGGAAGCATGGTAGGAGCCAGTAGGAGAGGAAAGGAAGCAATTGATGTGAAGAGCACTTGGAAAACACGTGGCAGTAGTAGATGAAACTCTTCAAAAAGGGGCCTAATGATGTTCAAATAATTAAGCCGTGAGCTGGTACTTAGTAAAAAATAAAGACCACCCAGAGGGAGCTCAAGGAATTTTGACATTCACAGCTTTTGGTGACTACCAGGGGAATTTCGCTTGCAAAACAAGGAACCCAAAATTTTCTCTAGCTTACAAACGAGAGTCCTATCCATTGGGTGACAAAATCAGAGCTTAGAGAGAGTGGCTTTCAAAGGTAGCCAATTGGCCTCAGATGGTATCAATATGTCACAAAGATTCTCTTGCACTCCACTCAAATCAAGCATTTCCTTGTAAGGCAGCATCACAAATATACTGGCCCTAGACTCAAGTTGGAAGAGTATCCATGCAATCTGATGAGTGACACCTTAAATATCCACTATAGTAGGGGGTTGGTTGAAGCTCTAGGAAGTGGATGTGTCCTACTGCTTCTCTTATATCCTTGCCGTAATCTACTCTACAGTCACTACCAAGTCGTCAAAAAGAAACTGGGAGGGTAGGCCCATCTAGGTTAGCTGGGAGAACCTATCCCATATGTTATTCATAGTTTGGTCTAGTTTGGAAATGCACTCACTAGCATAGAGGATAGTTGAGTGGCAGTGGATGAACTTGTTTTTTGTTTTGGTAATAGCCTTCCAATCCTTGATCCCTGCCTTTGCTAAGTCCCCGTACAAGACCATGTATAGCCTATCCAGTAGCTTTTCTACCTCAAGAACCCTCTCTGTGATGATCTACGGGAACTGCTCAATCACTCCATGAACTTCCCTGCCCAAGCTTGTCGCCTTTGCCATAAATTGGAGCATCAGATGAAGTGTCAAGCAGAAGGCCTTGACCTTTTCCCAGTACGAAATGTAAAGTTGTTGAGCCACTAGAATGAGGTTTGGCTGGGTAGCAGAGGGTTGGGGAGCACTCTTCAAAAGGGAAATCTTCACATCTCTTGATCTAACATCCTGTATTAGTTATGTGATCCTTTTGTTTGTGGGCGTAAGTTGTTCTGACAAAGTCCTCCATTTGACAAGCCATTTTTTTTCAGCTTAGTTTTTGTTTGTTAATTTTGTTTCAAGGGAAGACTTCGCCTCTTGGAGTTGTTTCTCCAATTGGGCCTTTTGGTACTTAATGTCTCCATCCTTCTGTTGCATTTGTTGCTTGAACTGAGCACATTGTTGCTCAAACTCCTCACTCCTTTGTTGCCTTTCCTACTCTGCCAGAGCTAATTGGTTATGATATTCTTGGTTCCTCTACCGCAATGCATCGACAAGAGTGGGGTCATAGGATTGGAACTTTGCAAGTTCCTCTTGGAGTTTGTTCTGTTCTGCCTATGTTTCCTACACTTTCTCTAATAAGCGTACAATTTCTGCTTCCATCACTTTTTCCTTCACCACCAGGACATTAACTCTATCCTTCACAAGTTTCAACTCTTCTTCTTTATTTTTTAGTTGGTGAGCAGACTTGAGGAAGTCAGTGGTCACCACTCGCTATGTTTCCTCTATGAGCTCGACTTTGTCCTGCAGCCAGGCTATGCTCAAATCAAGTCCCATGGAAAACATGTTGTAATCATCAGGTTGCATTTCCCCCTGTGGTTTGATGACACTCAAGTACATGGTTGCGAAATGCAGCAATTTTTAAGCTTCATTAAAAAATAGTATACACCTATGGCTCCGTTGGCTTCTTGGCATCCTTGGCCCTTCGCTTTTGGACTCTGATAGCCCACACTTCCTTTGTATTTTCACCTTACACCATAAATTGGGTTGGTGACTGAACTAGCCTACTTGTGAAAGGTGCACAAGGAGGAAGTGTGAAGGGCAACATGAGGGTAGTGGTTCCACAAATTTTATTTTTAGGAAGAGTGACTATCTGCAGGGAGAAAGGAGGGATATACCAAAGCTCAGTTTGTGAACCAACGGGAGGACTCATCAGGTGTTGTGGCGGTAGCGAGGACATGATAGACTCCATCTACTGAGTGAACTAAGTTGGGCTCGATATAGTAGTAACAAGAGGGATGTCAATGATGGATGTAGATGCGAAAGGTGAAGAGATAGTGGGCACAGAATGGGTAGAGGCGAAAGGTGAAAAGGTCCACAGAGGAGTCAAGACAAATGGTCTCGCCAAGGAGAACTGAGAGAAACCTCCCATGACCATTGCGACATAAGTGGAAAAGGAAGGGTTGAAACTTGCAATAAGGGGCACCACTGACACAGTAGGAGTGACAAAATATTGTGAAGTAAGAGAAGAGGGAGAAAAAATTACCTATTGTCTGGATGATTGCAATCCCTGGCTCATTGTTGGCTCATCACTCATTGTGGGACCCAGGCTTGTTATGGGCCCCTACGAACCCTCTTCTTCAGCCACATGTATGCAATGCCTCTTGTTGGGTGGTGATTCCTCCACTTCAATGGTCTCTAATGGTTGTTGCTTGGTTTTTCTTGATGTCTTTGTGGTCTAGTTGCATGTATGTGAGGCTCCTGACTACAATACATTGAACCATACATTTGAAGAGAGCTCAGCTGACTGCTTCTCTTCTTTCTCTTTTTGCTGTGTGGGGCCATTTGTATTTCACTTTCCTTCTCCTTTCCTTTCTCTGTATGCATTTCAGACTCCTCCAAGTCGACGTCTTCATCAACACTCACATCAAAATCTATATGTGGGTCATCCCACAATTTATCAAATCTTTCATCCATCTTTACGCTTTGATAAGGAGCATCAAGGTTTTGGATTTCTTATAGGTAGACCCAAAAATACCTAATTATTTCCTTGCTCTAGTTCTCTTTCTTTGACAATTGACTGCAAAGGGAAGTTCCCATTTTTCACTTCTCATTATATTTTGTTGACCAAAGGTAGAATTGAAGCCATGGTGGCCTACTGTCATTGGCAAGAATATAGGCTAGGTCCACAAACACATCATCATACTCCTCCATCAAACTTTTCCACTTCTCCCAATACAAGTGGGGGCTGTGGGTTACCTTAATGAACTCATTACCCAAGTCGTCAAAGGGGTTGTAATTCCATTTGTCGTAGATCACTACTAGTCTTAAATGAGCCAACTTTTCTTCTAGTACCTTGTGTGACTGCTTCTTCATCATAACCACCCACTTGAAGGTTAGTGGAAATTTGAAGAATCCTTTCTTGCTCCTTCCTCTGAAAAATTTATAATCAATAATTGACATCTACCTGAACATTTTAAGGGATAATACCCTATGTGTGACATACTCTAGGAGCCAAAATGGCTCCTTGGTAAAGCTGTACATACAAATGAATGTGAAATCCCTCCTAAGGAACCAGTCGCATTTTGGAGTGAAGCTCTGCATCCACTTCATCTGGTCGGAAAAAATTCGATAGGTACAACCATTCTTATCGAAGTCTTTCAGAATTGGAGTTAAGAAAAACTTTGAAAATGCATAATAGTCAATTGTTATTGAAAGGAGGGGAATCCATATAGAAACTAGCTTTTTGGATCCTTCATCAGTAAAAAAAGATAATGGTATCATTATACTGAAGAAGTCAGGGTTCTGGTATAAGAACATATGAGCAGTTAAGGAAGGGAACTGAACTTGCACTGCATCTTGTACTCCCGTATCTGGCTCATCATTTCCCAGCAAATAACAACTGCACATTCATACCAAAACAAGGACATTTTCCTTTACAGCTAGAAACCCAAACCCAGCTGAAATTCTTACACCCATTTATCTTCATCCAAGTTGCAAACAAATGCCATCATGGAGAGCCCATCCTGCATATATTGCTTGAAGTCATTATGCTCAACTAGAATTTTTGGCAGCTCCTTGCAAAATTCCTCAGGTCTCTGTGTTTCCGCATTATTGAAGTCCAAAGCTTGGTTTTTTCCCTTCCAAAAGATGCACCCATTTTTTGGAGTAAATGTCTCCATTAAGCTCACTTTAGAGTGTTTCATTGGGATACACAACATGCTCCAAATAGTGTCTTTGCTAATGTTGACTCTCATTTTTTGGCCTTCGATGGTGTTGGTATCTGGGTTAAAGCATTCAATGGCCTCATGGATGAGCTTTGGGCAGTAATGCATAGAGGGGACCATATATTGTGGAAGACCGTTGAACCATAGCTTATATGCCATTTTCTTTTCATTTCCCTCTGCCTTTTTCATTTTTTTGCATGCTCCTTCCCTAAGAGTCTTAGGGCTCTTTACGAGGATGGGGTCATGGATATTATCCCATTCTTCCTTTATCTAGCTTTGGTCTCTTGTAGTTTTAGGCTTGTCTAGGGCATGTGTATGAACCTATTCTAATTTTTCCAGTGTTCCAGGTGATGCGTAAGAGATGTTATCAAAGATATTGACTATTGGTGCTGCTATCATGTCGTCATACCAGCTCTAGGTGGCCCCAACCTATGCCTCTATTTGAGAACTTTCTGCCATATTCCTTTTGTTGGAGATTTTTGCTCAGGTCAAATCTTCTGTAATTTTCTTTGGCTTTGTCTATGCTCAACACTCTTGCTCTAGGTAGCATGCTCAAAAATATTTTTACAATATTAGTTTCTTGCATGCAATACTTGGCTTATTTCTTTCATGGGGTGGCCAACAACACTCACCTTTTAACATTAAATTTGGCATGTATTGCCAACTCTTTGGCTTGTGCAAAATGAATTACTTTCCAATTTTGAAATGACCATAATTCATAATGACAATTTGGCAATCATGTCGTACGATGCAATTTCCCTAGAACTTGAGCCAGCGATTTGAAGGGAGCTTAGGCTTCGCATGATTTGTCAATTAATATCCCAAAAGGAATAATTAGGCCAAAGACGCAACAATTACTTGAAAATATTTGCATTCCTTTTTGGAGTTTGAGAAGTGCCTACAGAATGACACCTCAACATCTGGCCATATAGATGATCACCGATGACTACCACCAACTTATGCTAATTAATTAGCCCTTATTTATCTTGCATGCAACAAATCATACCCTACAAATGCAACTGGGTGGGAAATTCAAACAAGCTCTGGTGCAATTTTTTGTTGGTACTTGATTAGCATCATGCTTATGGTATGCAAATTACCATGCATATCCTAGCTAATTCTATAAATAGGCGCTTTAGGAAATAGTAAAATCACACTTAGCAATTTTAACAGAATTGGTAATAGGCAATTGGCTTAGAATTAGTGTTAGGTAGCTGAGTAGAATTACATAGAGTTAGGATTAGAAAATTTGTGTAGAGCTAGTGTTAGACAGTCGCATAGAGCTTGCCACCATGAATACCCCAATTAGGCTAGTATGCAAGAAATCCTAGACGACCTTCCTTGGTGAAATCTCGACTAGGAATCTTAAAAGAATGACCAAGAATAAGCATTCTTTGACCATTGTAGCAATGAAGTGGGTTCTAGGAAGGGACTATATTGAATATGAAGACAAGTACATAGTTAATACTGATGTATTCTCTCAATTCGTTGTGTCTATGCTCAATATCCAAGTTCCCAAGCCATTGATTCTCCACCTGGTGCTTGAGATATTTCCAAAGAAGTACCTAGGTGGTCTTAGAGAGGTGGTGGAAAATGTTGTGTTTGGTATAGGTCTTCCAATAGTGAGCGACCTCTGAAATTACACTGAAGAAGACACAATAGTACCATGGGTGTCATTCTTGAGCAGTTTCAACATCTAGTCACAAGAAGAACATCATCAAAGGGTAACCTATGCATGCCATTTCTTGTTTCACTTGTATAACATGGTGCCTTTCTATGACATCGAATGGTACACCAACTTTAGGAACCTGGTGTTCCCTCCACCACTTACCATTGCTCCTACAGATGTTGTTGTTGGTCTTGCTAATGAAGAAAATCTAGATGTTGTTGTTGATGCCTCTCTTGCTCCTTCTCGTGATTAGAAAACTTTTATGCTTTAAGAAATCTTCTTTTTATTAATATGTTTTGTATATACACCCAGGAAAAGGGTTTACTATAGATATATATGAAGAAACTATAGTATATATAAATATACTCTAAAAGCATGGCCTCAACCATTTTGACAATGTACTTATCAAAGTATATAAATATAATGGAAATACAACTTATACTAAGTGTGTGAATGAAAATATGCATATCAAATATGTAAATTAAAAATTGAATCAAATACACCAATGAAACTTTGAATCAAAGCATAAAATAAAAGAAGAGAAAGAAAACTCCATTTATGATTCGAAGACGTCCCATTGTCCTCTAGATCTCCAGTGTTTTTGTTGAATTTAGATTGCTCTTAGATTTTGTGTACTAAGCTCAACAAAATGTCTTCCTAGAGAACGAGATTTAGAATGAATGCATGCTTATGCTAAGATTTAATTAAAAAAACTAAAAATGATAGCAAAAATGTGAGATTACTAAATGTAATAATTGCTAAAATTGATAAATGATATATGATATTAAAATAGTGTGTGCATGTGAATGTAAGTATATGCAAGTGTAACCAATGCTTGGATTTGCAGGGGTATTTAAAGAGTTTTCGAAAGACTCTGATTCGCTGATGTAATCAACGGTTGAGATCAAGCTTGTCAAGATGAACGATGAGAGATTTTTGAAAGGTGAGAGAGAGATAGAAGGTTTCCTCCTACACAAATTTTCTCATTCAAATCTGAAGGAAAGTTGCCATTTGAGAAGTGAGTTGGGGATAAATTTCATAATTAAATAAATAAATTTATTTAATTATAGGTGAGAATGAATTTAGAAGTTTGCATAATTAAATAAGTAATATTTAATTATGTGTGAGAGATGAAAATGGAAGGTAATTAAATATTTAAAATATTTAATTATGTGTGGAGTGAGAAAAAGGTATTAAATTAAATATTTATAATATTTAATTTAACTATGAGATGAAAAGGGTGTTTGGAGGAATATTCCATTATTTGAATTCAAATATTCAAATTTAGAATAACATGATAATTAATATAAATAAATTATAAAATTTATTTAATTTAATTAAGAGGAATATGGAAGATGGTAATAATTAAATAAAGTTATTTATTTAATTAAGAAAGAAGAATTATAAAAGTGAACAATATAAATAAATAATTAAATTTATTTATATGTAGATGACTTTAGAAGATTAATTAAATAATTTATATTTAATTAATTAACAAGCTTGATTAACCATGACCTTTTTAGACGTATACATTTTCCCCTCTTTGAAGTGATGTGTAGAAACACATTGCTTCAAAAGCCTATTCCTGCTCTTGAAATTTTCCCTTGATCATAAAAATGTGACTGATATGCCCCTGATTTGAACCTGATATGTTTTTGATGCTGATATTGATGATGCCCCCTCGGGAGGTAAATCACTGATGATGAGAAAAAAAAATGTTGAGTTGATGATGAAATTCGAATGATGAGAGGGATGCAGTGATTTATCTCCCGACAATTGATGTATAAAGATGCCCCTGTTGAAATGATGCCCTTTTTTATGGAAATGATGAAATGATGATGATTAATTGATAACTTTGCTTCTCGAAAATAGAAAAACAAAGAGTAGGTAGTTGATAACTTTTTTTCTCTTGAATGAAAAAAAAAGAGTAGAATGATTGATGGATTGTCTGATAACTTTGCTTTTGGAAAACAAAGAGTAGACGCTTGATATGACTTCTGATAAATTTTCTTTCTGTGATAGAAACCAAATAGAAGATAATGTGATTCAAACATATTTGTATTCATGACTGAAGTACAAATAAGAAAATGATTTGATCGTTGATAAATTTACTTTCCTGAAAAAGAAAACAAATAGTAAAATGATGATAGAGTAGCTTGATTTGATATTCAGATAGATCGATTTAGCATTGAGTTCATGATATGAGTCACTTAGATAAAGCACTTGATATGGTTCACTTGATATGGGTCACTTGATATGGTTCACTGATATGGGTCACTGTTATGGGTCACTGATATGGGTTGCTGATATGGGTCACTGATATGGGTTGCTGATATGGATTGCTAATATGGGTCACTGATATGGGTCACTGATATGGGTCACTTGATATGGTTCACTGATATGGGTCACTTGATATGGGTAATTGATATGGGTCACGTGATATGGTTCATTTATATGGGTCACTTGATATGGTTCACTGATATGGGTCATTGATATGGGTCACTGATATGGGTCACTTATATGGGTCACTAATATGGGTCACTTGATATGGTTCACTGATATGGGTTGTGATTGCATGATGTGAGGCATTGATAGATAGAGATATTTTGATTGACCTTTTCATAGTCGAAGTGTGTCGAGACCACGCAGAGATCTTGGGGCAGGAGGTAGTAGACTTCCACCATAGAGGCCAACTCCATCAGGGGGCTCTAGTAGTTAGAGTTATGAGACTCATGTGGTATTTTTGATGTATCATTATTGATTCATTCACACATCTCAATGTATATTATTTTTGGAGCATGTACATTATTTTGGTAATATCTCATGTATCTCTCTTTGGAATTTTTAGCTTCATTGGACATTGGATATTTGTATTATTTTTTATGAGTGATGATATGCAACAGTGATGATTTTTGATGATGTGATGTGCATTTATGATATGATGATGTGATATGCATTTATTTCTTCATGATGTGATATGGATTTTGATATGCATTTTAATGATTTGACGACTAACTTGTGATGCAGGATGATTTGATATGATGATGATTTATGATGTGTACTAATGATTGCATGTAGGTGGATGACCTAGGATGTTCATTATGAAAGTATGATATGAAATATTTCATATGCTTATGAAAAATGTAATGTTTAAATGATGTGAAAATGTAATGTATGTATGGAATGTTTGTTTTTGGATTATTCAAATGCAATGCATTAATGAGGATGTGATGGAGATTGTGTTTATGAAATACATTAGAAAATGATATGTAAAATGGATCAAATGTTATGCGAGAAAATGATATAATACACAAATGATATGAAAATGATAAATGGTGAAACAATATGAATAAATGATAAATAATGAATATGAATAATGAAATGATGAAATAAAGTGTAAACAAATAAAATAAAGTAGATAAAGAAAGTGACAAGATGTTAATGATATGAAGATGATAGATAATATGAAAGTGGAAATGATATGAAATGATAAAGGATGAATGATATGAAGATGACATAAAATGAGAATGATCAATGGCATGCAATGAAATTATATGATATGAAAAAATGATAAATGAAATGGGAATGCATAATGATGGATAACCGAATGATAAAGTATCAAAATGATGTGCCAATAAATGATAACTGATAATGATAATGAAACAAATGTCTAAATTTCTTCCACAACTAGTTGAAAGAGACATGACAACTGTTGATATCCTTTCAAAACTCTGATGCAAATCTAGTATGCAAATATGTACAATGATCTAAATGACATGCAATTAAATAGACCAACCTTTCATTGAGCCTTCTGTTAGCTTTCTTGAATCATCATAGAGCATTTTAAAATGTTGGAAGTATGTACAAGCAACAAAGGGTAAATTAGCACCAATGATGACCTGAGTACAACTTTCATGATTTTTGATATAGCAAGTAAACACAAGCATCGAGGTATAATTGAACTGAGATGACCTAAGCATTTCTTGCATAAATAGACAAAGATTAACCATTTTCTAATGAAAATGTGGAACTGTCATCAAAGATACACTGTAGAAATAATGTCTTGTGACATATTTGCACCAGATTGATAGTTAACCTCAAGAAAACAGACAAAGAAAAATCATCCTCTTTCCTTGCCACTCTAGTTTAGTACATCATCGAGTGTGCTCTAGAGAGATGATATCAAAAATCAAAACAACCGTTGTTCAAAATATAATACTGCTATTCCAAACATTATTCAGATTTTAGATCATCCATATATGAGTCATGATATGGTACCTGCTAAAAACTGTTGTGATACGGATCGATGATTGGATAGTTGTTCATGTGATTTGATTGTTTGTTTGCATGATTGGATTTTATGTCATTGTCTAGTTGTTTCTATAAAACCTGAAAGTTGGTTGCCCTCAGTAATAACATAACTTGTTGAAATGAATATGTACAATAATCAAGCCATGGTAAGACGTTATCGCTCTAGGAAAATGATGGAAGCATGATGTTGGTATGACCCTAAGATGATGGAAAGATGTGCGAAAATGAAGGCTGAAAAGCTAAGTGCAGAACATGAACTAATAGATGAGAGCTACAAATAGCGTTTGTTTGCTACTATTTGTTTTTATTGCCTTTTTCTGATTTCTTTTTTTTTTTTTCGTATTTTTTTGTCAATAGACTGCCTATTGCCAAGTTTTCACCCTATGATGATTTTTTTTTTGTCGCTACTGAGATGCCTGTCTGCCAGGTTTTCACCAGGGTAACCATTTTTTTAGGACATTTTCTACTATTTTTGTGATTTCTTTAGGACTTTTTCTGATGTTTTTGTATTTTTTCAGGACTTTTTCTAATGTTTTTGTATTTTTTCAAGACTTTTTCTGATGTTTTTGTATTTTTCAGGACTTTTTCTGATGTTTTTGTATTTTTTCAAGACTTTTTCTGATGTTTTTGTATTTTTGCAAGACTTTTTCTGTGCACTCCAAAGCTAGATATAGAATTGATAAATGCCAGATCCATAGGCTGCCTTGATGATGTTGCTCTCCTGTGTGGATGACTGTGTTGGATGAAAGGACCTAATCAGAATGAGGAGTACAAGTGGCAAGTATGAAGGATGATAAATGTAGCGAATGGAAGAGGCTAGGATAGGATCCCTAATGTGCACAATACGTGGGCCATCAGGCTTTAGTCGAAAAGGAGCTTGGGTGACCAATGAGTTATAGTACGTGAAGGGGTCATCATCAAAGACACATCAAAAGACATCACCAATGGAGATGTAATGATATGATGGGTATGTGAACATTGATGGGTGGAAAGGGCTATATGGTATGAGTGATAATGAGGTGGATGGAGACCTTAGATCAACAAATTTTTTCTTTGATTTTCTTTCTTGATAGATGCCCCCAATGATTTTTGAGGGAGAGGCATGTTTGGAGATTGACTTTTGATTGCTTTTATTTTTGACTTTTATTTTTTATTTTTCCGATAGCTTTTGATTTTGGCTAGTGGACTTGTATGGATCTTTCTTTATTTTTGATTTGTCCAATAGCTTTTTATATTGGCTAAGGGACTTTTCTTGATCTTTCTTTCCTTGCAAGCTCTCTTTTGATTTTAGATTTCCCTTTGAAAAAGGCACTTTGGCCTTTGATTCTTGAATTACCTCCTTTATATTTTCTTTGAATGATACTTGTTGATCTGTGTCTATAAGGTGGATGGATGTAGGTGATATGGAAGGAGTAGTGATGTCATCAATAGAGTCTTTGAGACTATCCTTTTCGGTAGGACTAACATCAAAGGAAGCTTGCACATCCTTAGCGACTTGGCAAGATGGATTTGTAGAGGCCACAATAGGAGATTCATACCTTAGTCTAGGATAGATGGAATGGAAAGATGATGGTTGGATATCCTTAGCAGGATCATGATCAAAGAGTGGGTTATCATAGAAGTTTTGATCAAATAGTGGATTATCAGTGATATGAAAAGATTGAGTGGTATTATATATGGAACAGGTAAGTGTATCATCAAGATCCCAAGTGGTTTCAATCTCATCATGGTCATATTTTTGTATTCCTTCTGTAGTTGTCTCAACATCATTATTAGAACTCTAACCCTTCTCAACAATAGTAGCAGTATATTTTACTAGCAAATTGTCCAAACGTTATTCTCCATTTCCCAGATCATGGATTTGGACCTTAGAATCTGATATTGCAATGGATGAAGTGGATATTTTTGAAGATTCAGGATCAATACATGCTTGATTATGTAGTGCTTTACCTTTGCTAGGGATGGTGATTTCAGCTTTAGGACTGAGATTATGACAAGGTATGGAAGGATTTAGATCTCCTTGTATGGTAATTTCAACTCCATCATGAGGGAATTTCAAGCATTGATGGTATGTAGAGGACACTGCTTGCATTTCGTGGATCTAAAGACAACCCAATAGGATATTGTATGTAAGATCATGGTCTAATACTTGATAGAAAGTATTCTTGATAACAGGTCCCACTCTGATCAATAGCATGATTAAACCCTTGGATGCTCTTTCCTCATCATCGTACGATTTAATAGTAATATTTCTTCTAGGATCAATGGAGTCCTCAAAAAATCATAAAGCCTTAACCAGCTTCATGGTACATATGTTCAAACCAGCACCTCCATCTATTAGAACTCGTTTGAAATGAAACTTATGGACCATGACTTCTAAGTATAAGGATGAATTATGGGGATGAGTTATGGAAACGTCATATTTTTCATAGAATGAGAGGCATGTGGGTGAGGAAAAGTGTCCCACCATGGCTTGAAATCGATCCACATCTAGATCAGTGGATACAACTGTTTCAACTAGGGCCTTTTCTAGAATTTCCTTATGTGCTGGGGAAATCTTCAGGCATCCTAAGATGTAAATCTGAGCAGGAGTTTTTCGAAGTTGATTGACTGTCATACTGATGTTGAGGTAGGGGCATAATGGATTTAGAAGAAACACCCTTTAAGACAACTTTAGCTTGTGCCCTTGTTGTTGTGTTGACCTCCCTATATTCCATCTTTTCCTTGACTTTTATAGCATTGACATGCTCGTCGTCAGTGTAGATATGTTTGATTATATGATCATCATTGATATGATTCACACTTTTTCCAGAAGATTCACCCTTTTGATAATTGGGTAAAGGATTGCGAAATGCTCGGTGGTCTTCGTTCAATTGTTGGTGTCCTTCTACCTTACTGGTGTCATTTTCTATTAAGTCTTGGATTACATTATTCAAGGCTTCACAATTATTCATGTAATGGCCCTTGCATCGATGATAATCACAATAGTATGCATCATTCCATGATGGAGGCTTCACACTGGGTTCATAATTTCATTGAGGCAGTAGGGTGATAATGTTCTTTGCCATCAACTCTTTAAGGGAAAATTCTAGAGATTGACCCAGTGGAGTAAAAGTTTTTATGTCAGAGAAGAATGAAGATCGTTGTGGATTCATGTTTGAGGTATTGCCTAAGGAATTGTTGTTGTCACCACATTTTTGTTGCGAGTCCAAAAATTAGATTTGTCATTGTGGTGATTTGAAGAGCTAGGATTTTCTTTATCAAGTTTTATTATCCCTCTTTGGACCAATGCACTTTCAATGGTGATGGTGTTTTCAATCAATTTTTGAAAAGAGGGAGGAAAATGAAGATTAAGACGATAGCTCATCTCTTGAACTAAGCTATTTATAAAAGTGGTGATCTTTTCCTTTTTAAGAACATGACGTGGGTATCTAGCGAATAATCTTCTCCATCTTTGAAGAAACGTAATGAATGGTTCACCAAGTTTCTATTTAGCTTTGCAAAGATCAATCATGGTTATTTGATGTTGCATGTTGTAGGAATATTGTGATATGAATTTGTTAATCAATTCCCCAAATGTCTTGACTGGTGGTGTGATTTTTGATAGCCATTCCATAGATTGGCCTCCAAGACTCCTAGGAAACAAATGCATCAAGTATGTGTCCTCATGAGAAAACTCTAAAGTCATGTTTCAGAAGTCTCTAATATGATCAATTGGATCTGATTTCCCATTATAATGATCAAACTTTGGAATTTCACAATGTTTGGGAAATGGGATCATGTTGAGATGCCAATCAAAAGGATAAGGATAGATGTCATCAAGAGTGTATGTCTTTGTTGTGGCTCCCCCTTGTAGATCTTTAATTTTTCCTTGTAGTTCTTTAACTTGTTGAGTTAAGGCACTAAGATCAGACAAGGGTGTTTCCTCAGGATTACTTTTTATGTTTTCAATATTAAAGTCATGAGGCAACTTAGCTCCTTTGTCAGCTAGATACAAGAAATATTTCTCTTTGTTGCGCTCTAAAATCTTTTCTAAGGATTTTTGAAATTTGGGATCTTGCTCGGCCTCTCTAAGACATTCTTCATCTCATTCATCATCACTATCTACATGGGTTTTGTTCATGTCTCTGTATTTGTGGAATGGATTTTCTTCTCTTTCACCCATGTTGTCGTCAAAAAGAGGATTTCAACTCACTCTATAAATAGGACTACTACTCTCACCTTCATCTTGAGTGCTTCAAATATTATCTTCTTGTTGAATATCCTCTTTCAGCTTATTGTATTGAGATCTTATGAAAATAGGCATATGATTTCGAAATGTTCTTCTAGACTTAGATCACAGGTTTATAAGTGCAAAAATGATGATGTCTTGATCTGATAAGATGAAAATCTTATGATATGATCAAAGACATTCCTAACTTTTGATTGTGGCTTCCAATGATGGAGGATATTAGAATCCTGTTGGGGAAGTCGGATAAAAAATCCGAAACTTGTTTGAGAGATGCACTTTTAAGATTTGATCTTTGTTTTTGAAGAATGATAAGTATATCAAATGGCCTAATTCACTCGTTGAAGAATTTGACTGGGATGTGTGGGATATTCAATAGAAGGTTGTGGTAGATAATCAAAGTTGAGAGGTTGATTGTGATTGTGTCATTGAGATAGAGCTCTTATCTAAAATTAGGCTCGTGAATATAAAGGCTCTACAGCGTACTCGTCAGTAAATTCCCTAGAAAAATCTTGATACCTATGAAGAAAACCACGGTAATGAAGCAAGACGTTCCAAATTTTATACAAAAACTTTCTCCATTTCAATTTTTTCTTATAACCTAAATGTTTCTTATGTTTCTTGATCCTATTGGAAATCAATTTCCTAACAAACTTGGTTGATTTCCACCCTCTAAGCATGAGAGAAATGTCAAGATTCTACTGGACCAAGGATGTTATAAACTCAGATCTGTCAAAAGTGAAAATTCTGGAAAATGACAGATGCGCTACTCTATGTCCTATATGTGTTGTAGAAGTAGGAATATTTGCTAGAGAAACAATCAAATGCGCTACAACAGACCTCAGATGTGCTACAATATGTCTTAGATGTGCTTCAAAAAATGTTTCTGACAGTGACCCAAAAACTGTTTGCAAAATACTCAGCCTATGCACTAAAACAGACTCCAAATGTGCTAAACTAACCAGTGAATGTGCTAGAATAGACCTTATATGTGCTAAGACACTCCCTAGATGCGCTAAAAGAGTTTTCCAAAACAATTTTCCAAACAGTTGAGAATAGTTTTCAGCTAAATTTTTGCATGTTCGTTTTGGATGATCTTTTATCTGAGTTAATGTGATGAAAGACACAACAAACATTCTAAAAATAGTTGTTTTTTTTAAACCCTATACTAAAAATCAAGTGTATGATCAAAATATTTTTCAAAAAGTGTTTCCATAGGTTTAGCATATGAAAGAAAATTCAGGCAGACTCACTCTTAGTACTCAAGTAGGTCATCCTAATAATCAACAACCCACATCTTAGAACTGCGTCGACTCACATAGCCGTGACACCCCCAAAGGGGTGCCTGTGTTTTTTTCTTTTCCAGGTGTGTACTCAGAGTGATGGAAGTGGATACTGGATCCCTTGAGCAAACGGTCCTTGAAAGTTATATGGTGAGTGTCTTAGGGGCAGATTCTTCCCTCCCCTTGCACTGTGATTATTACGATATTCAAAAACTGACTTCGGCTGGCTACTACACTAGGTTCTTAGTAAGGGTTTTCGTTCGGTGTGGCAATAATAAAATCCCTCAGGAGACCTCCCAACCTTTATAACAAAGGCTTTGGGGATGGTTATCTTGCACACTATCGGAAAAAGAGGGTTTCCCCAGATTTGCTTTAAATTTTTTAGTGGGGCGGAATACCCTAGCTTTGGCTTGAACCCACTTGATTCATTCCTCTTAGCTAATTACTTTTTCCCACAAGAGAAGGCCCTCTAAAGGATGTAATAAAGTAGTAAATTTGCATGAAATTGAGAAGGAAATTATGGTATTCTAATCACCCAGTTTAGGGGAGAGCATAGACCTATTGCCACAGAAAAAGCAAACAAATATTCTTTTTAAAACCCAAATGACAATGATTTAATCTATGTGAAGATGTTGCTTCACAACAAGCATGTGATTCATTTTAACTGCAAAAATCATTGTGTGGTGACTATCCTAGATTGCTTCATTTTAAATTCCATGTCTATCCTAGGGTTGCTTCCTTTTAACCAGAGAAAGTTCTGTTTGCGGAAGGCGTCAGACTCATAACTCTATTTAATTACAACTTGTAAGAACTAAAATATTCTACATATGCACTAAAATAAATAGTAATTGCACCAAAACAGATACAAAAACGTGCTATAGAAAATTCTATATGTGCTAAAATAACTATATGCGCTAATCTAGGAAGGAAAAATAAATAAAAAATTTAAATGTTTTTAATTAAATGAACTAAATGGATGCGCTATTCTGTTTCTTGGATGCATTGAAATAGTCCCTGGAAGCACCGAAACAGTTCCTGGATGTGTCACAAAACTTGCAAAAACACCGTTAGAAATCTTGCATGCGCTAAAGAAAGCCACGAAAGCGCTAAAACGAGAATTTTCGACAGAAATCCGAATTCCAGAACACAAAAACCTATCAAAAAACTTGCAAGTAAATGTTAAAAATGGGGCATAGGCCCCACGGTGGGGCGCCAAAAATGTGTGAATGAAAATATGCATATCAAATATGTAAATTAAAAATTGAATCAAACACACCAATAAAACTTTAAATCAAAGCATAAAATAAAAGAAGAGAAAGAAAACTCCATTTATGCTTCGAAGACGTCCCATTGTCCTCTATCTCCAATGTTTTTGTTGAATCTAGCTTGCTCTCAGATTTTGTGTACTAAGCTCAACAAAATGTCTTCCTAGAGAATGAGATTTAGAATGAATGCATACTTATGCTAAGATGTAATTAACAAAACTAAAAATGATATCTAAAATGTGAGATTACTAAATCTAATAATTGCTAAAACTAATAAATGCTAGATGATATTAAAATAATGTGTGCACATGAATGTAAGTATATGCAAGTGTAACCAATGCTTGGATTTGCAGGGGTATTTAAAGAGTTTTCGAAAGACTCTGATTGGCTGACGTAATCAACAGTTGAGATCAAGTTTGTTAAGATGAATGGTGAGAGATTTTTGAAAGGTGAGAGAGAGATAGAAGGTTTCCTCCTACACAAATTTTCTCATTCAAATCTAAAGGAAAGTTGCCATTTGAGGAGTGAGTTGGGGATAAATTTCATAATTAAATAAATAAATTTATTTAATTATATGTGAGAATGAATTTAGAAGTTTGCATAATTAAATAAGTAATATTTAATTATGTGTGAGAGATGAAAATGGAAGGTAATTAAATATTTAAAATATTTAATTATGTGTGGAGTGAGAAAAGGTATTAAATTAAATATTTGTAATATTTAATTTAACTATGAGATGAAGAGGGTGTTTGGAGGAATATTCCATTATTTGAATTCAAATATTCAAATTTAGAATAACATGATAATTAATATAAATAAATTATAAAATTTATTTAATTTAATTAAGAGGAATATAGAATATGGTAATAATTAAATAAAGTTATTTATTTAATTAAGGTAGAAGAATTATAAAAGTGAACAATATAAATAAATAATTAAATTTATTTATATGTTGATGACTTTAGAAGATTAATTAAATAATTTATATTTAATTAATTAACAAGCTTGATTAACCATGACCATTTTTAGACGTATACATTAAGATTCTCTCTCATTTTTCCTGTGGTTCTGCAATATGGGTGGGTATGTGCAGGATCATCATGGAAAAAACAAGCCCTTAGGTGGTGATGAAAATTTATGAAAATCAAAGTTAGAAAACTTGATGTAAAAATTTGAATAAGTTATCTATATTATTTCAAAAATTTGTAAGAATTGAAATTGTAGAAAATTGAATGTAGTTTCTAAACTACTAGGTTTAATTTTTTTTTTTTTAAATCTATTTGCTGAAAATTGTAAATTTCAATGCAGTAGCACTTAAATTTCAAGGAAAAAATAAGAAGTAGGTGTCTTTCTGACCACCCTAACCACAATAAAATTTTAATACTTTTTATAAGATTTTAGATATAAGTAGAGGACTCATGTCCCAATGTGATGCATATTTTTTTATAATTTTTCCAAGTAAATAATTAATTATGATTTATTTACACAACTTTTAAAAATATAAAAATTGTATGTCTAACCTATAACTTGGTCAAAACTTCATGATTTTTTTTTAATCCTATAGTATGCGAAGCATAGAATCGATGCATGTTTTGATTCAAAAAATGTGATACCATTTGAAAGCTATAGATGTTTTTTTTAATTAGCCTATCAATCGGGACTTTAGTTGTAATTCAAATAGAAAATGAATAATAATTATTTATTAAATTCAAAGTAAAGCATAATTTATATTGGTGGAAAGTTGAAAATTTCCTTTAAAAACCCTTTTCGTTTCATCAATTTTGGGTAAAAAAAAGTTGTCAACCACATACCCTACACATACCCATCATATTGCCATGGCCCATCATGATCTTGCACATACCCGGGTTCTCTTTTCTTTCCCTACATATATTGTTCATTTCAATTTTGCATATGGTTGTCATCTCTCTTTGCTTCATGGGTTGCTTTTGTTTTCCTTGCACTTTGCAATAATGGGTTCCATTTGCTTCTGCTTCCTCACATTGTGGATGAAAATTATTGAAAGACTGACCGACAAAAACATGAAAGAAAAAATAATTACACTACTCATATTTACATAGGTAGAATAATATTTGAAGCTTAATTGAACAATTTTAGGTGGATTTTGTTAGTCAAAATCCCCAATGCCTCATGTTCCATATTTTCCAATTCAAATGCACTCTGTTGCCTGCATTGAATTATTTTGAAAGGGCCTTCCTAAAGGCTATCAAACTTTCTGTGTTGTCCTAGCTTTGTAGCCCTTTCATTGAATTTTAGCACTAAGTCCCCACACTTTAGACCTTGGTCTGATGCCTTCTTATTGAACAATCTCTTGACCACCTACTGGTGGTTGGACATGGCTGTCAGGGCCTTTCCCCTTTTTTCTTGCACTTCTAGCAACTCGGCTAGCCAAACTTCCACAATGCCGTTTTGTTCTACCTCAAGAGATTTGAGCAATTGTAGCACTAGAATCTCCATAGAGATAGGAAATAGCACTTCTTTCCCATGCACTAGCTCATACGATGGAGTCTTGAGGACTTACTTAGGAGTTATGTGGTCTGCCCATAGCGCTGCCCAAAGGTTTTTATGCCATTCTCTATGGTGTTCTAAGCTAATCCTTTCGATGAGTGAGACAAAAATTTTGTTAGTCGACTCAACTAGGTCATTCCCCTATGGGTAATAATTTGACAATTTTTTCAAGAATATGCCATACACAAGTGTGAATTGACATATCTTGGAGCTTAGGAAAGTCCTGGCATTGTTGGAGATGATGGTTTTGGCGAGCCAAATCTTGTCACCAATTCTTCGAAGAATTCCACTATCTCTGCCTCTATTGCATTCTTTAGGGGCATGGCTTCAGTCCACCTGGTGAAGTAGTCTATCACCATTATAATCCATTTGTGTTCGGAGCTAGAGGCAAGATTGATCATCCCAATGAAATAAAGACCCATTGCATAAAAGGCTCATCAACCACTATCAGATTGAGAGGCATTGCAAAGTTTTTTCTTCTTCCTATGAAGAATCGGCATTCCTTGCAAGATTTTACCAAGGAGTATGAGTCATTGAATAACATAGGCTAGAAGTATCTAGTGCATATGATTTTGATGGATTTTGTCTTTGCAGAGAAATGTCCGCTCGTGAGACTGCTATGGAAAGTGTCAAGAATTCTCTTTGCTTGCTCCATGGTGACACACCACAATAGAACGTCATTGAAGTTCCTTTTGAAAAGGACCCCTTCGATGAGTGCATATTCATTGTTCTGCAGTCTGTAGAATATCCTCTTTTGAGAAGGAAGGCCAAGCAGGTACTTTCTTGTGTGCATGAACCTTACTTTGTTCGCTAGCTAGCAGCCTTCGAATTCAGACTCATTTGTTAGAACTAGCTCTGGTTGCTCTTCTTTGGCTCTCATTTCCTCATCATGCACCAAATACTTGCACAATTCTCTTCTTTAGATAGTCTTGGTAGGCTTGACCCCAATGTCATATTCAAGGATCTTAATGATCCAATTATCCCTTTTTTTGGTGATTTCTCCTTCCATGATGTATTCGCGCACACTAGAATGCACAAGATAAATAATCACCTTATTGCAAGATATTAGGTGTCGAAACTTCTTGAGTCCCTTAGCAATTGTGAATTCTTGCCTCTCCATGAAGTTGTAGTTCGTTTCATATTCCTTTAGGGTCCGAGAGTGAAATACTATTGAATGTTCTCCCTTTCCTTCATCGTCTTTTTGAGTTAAGACAGTAGCAATACTTGATTTGCTACTAAATACATACATTATGAAGTCCTTCGACAGGTCTAGATTGACCAGCACAAGAGCTGAGGAAATAGATCCTTAACCTTCTCAGAGGCTTCTCTAGCTTCTTTAGTCCATTTGAATAATTGATCCCTTTTCAGCATAAGGGTGATTGGTCTAATTATTCTTACAAATTTTGAAATGAATTTTCTCACAAAATTTACCTTTCCTAGGAAAGATTGAACTCCTTTCTTATTGATCGGTAGGGTAATTTCTTTGATTGCTTTCACTCACTTGGGATCAATTGTAATTCCTTCTTTGGACACTATGTGCCCCAATAGCTTGCCTTGTAGTACTCTAAAGACACATTTTTTTGGGTTTAGGGATACCCTGAACTCCTGGCATTTTTTGAAAACTATCTCAACATGATCGAAGTGATCATCCTTATGTTTGGAGAAAACAATTAGATCATCCAAATAGATTAGGATAATCTTATTGATCAATTCGCTAAAAGTGATATCCATTGCTCATTGGAAAGTGGCTCCCAAATTTGAGAGGTTGAAAGGTATTTTAGCATATGCGAACATTCCCCACTTGGTAGTGAACATTGTTTTGTGTTGGTCCTCTTCTTTGACCTAGCTCTGATTGCAATCAGAGAAGCCATCTAGTAGAGAACACATTTCTAATCTTGCCACTATCTACAAGATTTACTCCATAGAAGGAAATGGGTAATGGTCTTTCAGGGATGCTTTGTTTAGGTCCCAAAAATCAACACATAAGTGGATGTCTCCATTTTTCTTTCAGACTAGAAGCAAGTTAGATACCCATGTGTTGTGCTTGATCAAGAAAACGATCTAAGACTAAATTAGTTTTATCAGCTCTTGTGCCATCAAGACTTCGATCTTCGGATTCATTGGCCTCTATTTTTGGCAGACAAGTTTTGCACCTTTTGTCAGCTCTATTGTATGTTGGATGATGTCGAGGTCATATCCCTTAAGTTCATCATATTTCTAGTCCACTACTCCTTGATACTTCTCACAGGAGTTGATGAGCCTTTCCTTATCATGATGCAGAATGTCCTTCTCGACTTTGAGATTTCTTTCATCTCCAACCTAAAGGTTTGCATAGTCACTTTTGTCTGCTACAAACTTTCTCTTATCATTTCTTCCATTTTCATGATTGAAAAGGTTTTAGAGAGTGACCAATCCCTTCAGAATCTTATTAGACCTTAGCTAAATGATTTTTCCGTCATAGGCCTCAAAAATCTTTGGATGGAGTTGGTTGGAAAAATCTCATAACTATTGGATGAATGAGGCAATGTGTTCATTGCTATCAAATACCTAATAGCTCTGAACATTGTTTGGAATTTTCAGTTAGACTATTACTCGTACAGAGTATTTTTTATGAATTAGGTTGGAGGTAGGGTCAAATTGAGATCCGATTGCGGCTATGCGGTCTGCATCACTATTTTGTTCTTGAGGCAATGTCTGTATGTTGAAGGCTTCAAAACCTTTGATCAAGTCCCATAATCTATGCCTATATGATTGCATGCGAACATTCTATGCAATAGAGACCCCTCAGACTTGATTTATTACTAGTTTGAAATATCTAAACACCATTGATTGCTTGATGTACATCCGCTCAACAAGACTTAGACCTTGCACTAGTCCTTCATATTCAGCTTCATTGTTCAAACAAGTGAATTGGAAGTGGAAAGACCGAAGTGTCTTTTCATTGTGTGGGGATGTCAAACATATCCTGAACCCTGCGCACACTTTGCATCTTGCTCCATCAAAGTGCAATGTCCATATCTCTAAAGTTTGGTCACTCTCAGGTTCCTTTATGACCTTCAGAAGCACTTGATCTTCATTATAGATGACATAGGTGCTCAACTCGGTAGCATGATAGTTGTTGAAAGGGTCAACATCTATGTATTCACTCAAGATAACTTCTTTATCTATTTGATCCCCGGTACTTTTTCAACTTCTAGCAACTTGGTATAATATGTTTTCCTCCTTGGTGAAAGAGGTATGAGTAGCATCAAATTTGATCATAGCTTCATCAACCACATATTATAAATGCAGAGCTCTAGACACTATTTTGATTTTAGCTCCATGCTTGGTCCTTAGGATTAAGTGTGACCAGTCCAAAGAAAGATATGGACACCTATCTTTGAAGTTAATTCTCAGGATAGGAAGAGATCAAATATGGGAGGAACATCTATGATCGCATTATCTTGCGAGACTGTGATGCTAGGGAAGGAGAACAAAGTCAAGGGGAGATCTTTGATGACATCTACAGTTTTGACTTTGTTCCCATCAAGATACATAACCCCCCTCTTTAAAGGTTCATAGCTAAGCCCCAAGGCTTCAGCTATCTACTTGGCCATGATTGTAGTGCTAGCACCAGAATCAATCATGACATTGTGCAATAATTTCTCTCCTACAATAAGAGTTAGGAAGAAGGCTGTCGGTTTCAGCTTATCTCTTACCTCAGCAGAGACTTCCTCTGTGCTATTCGTGAGAACTTTGGTAGGACATGATGGATCAATAGCCTTTCCTTTAAGCGATTTCCCTATTGGCTCGATGACTAGATCCTCCTAGAGGGCCTTTTGAAGTAATGTCTTATGCTCCAGAATAACTAAGATATCCCACAGAGACACATTAGTGGATGATTTTTTCAATTGTTCCACCACATTGAATGGTGGTACATTTGGAGGCTTCTGCTCTTTAGATCTGGTTATAACAATGTCCCTTCGCAGCGGACATTGTTGTGCCACTTCAGAGGTAATGGGTGTCTGGTCGGAATCACTTTTTGGGCTACAAATTGACTAGTTGCAGGATGACTGGTTCACCTATGAATCTTCTCTTTGAGTGAGAGTTGTAATCAGACTGTACTTGTGGGTTTTTTGATGTGGATGTAACATTGGAAAACACCACCTCTTCTTCTTCCATTGATGAGAAGAGCACATGATCAGGAGCAATATCCATTTCTTGCTCCAAGGACATCCCTTGCATTTGCATGGGAAGTACCACATTTTCCATTTGTAGAGAGGCATATACATAACTTCCATGGTCCAACAACGCTTCTTGACTACACTACTCTGCCACTTTTTGTTGTAGATTTCCACATGGGTAGTTTTAGAGCATTTTTGCATTGCCACAAGGGAAGCACTAGGGGTTGATGTCATCAACTAAATTATTTTTCCCTGCCATCAGTTCTCTGCTCGAGCTTGGGTTAGCACTTTGTAGTGGAGTGGGTACCGACACTATTTGATTAGTTGTCTGAGTTTACAGATTTGTGCAAGCACCCTCTTGGAATTGGTTCTATTGGTAAGAAGACCTTCTTCCTTAATAATTTTGATAGGTTGGCTTCAGAGGCATAGACTAGTTTTGCTTGATGACAATTATTTCATTGGCCATAGCCCACAACATCTCCTTGACATCACTTCTATCATACTTTGATGATCCAGATGTAGAAGCGATGTTTTGTGGGGTGCTCAGATATGTGTATATAGACTGAGGAGGGGCTAGCATGCTGGTAGATGCTACTTCCTGAGTGAGAATTGATATTTTGGGAAATATAGGCATGATGGGTCGAGGTGGAAACTTTCTAGCATCTATCAGATTGTTCTTCGATTTGACTATGATGTTGTATGCATCCACTAGAATGGTTCTACCAAGAGATTGGATCATCATTGAGATGTCAACATTGATAGATTTCAAGTAGAACATGCATGCCAGCTCAGTCGGTGGGTAGATAGAAACCTAGATTCTTTGCCAATTTATGTGGAATCGGGTGTTGAAGTCAGTCATGGCTTTGTGTGGGGCCTGCTTTATGATTTCCAACTGATAATATTGTGAAGACCTATTTCCATCATTATATAATCTTTCATAGAAAGGGTCTCCGAGCTGGTCCCAGGTACCAATAGTATTATCCTATAGAGTGTGGTACCAATCTAGTGCTTTGCCCTTGAAAAAGGCTGCAAGAAACCTTACCACCACATTTTGGGTGGTGATTCCATGCACCAAACACATGTCTACCACATCTTGCAGATGTTCAGATGGTGTTCTTGAGCCATTTCCAGTGAAGTTGGGTATAGCTTTTAAAGCGGAGACAGGGATAGAGGCCCAAACGACGGGTGCTACTAGCGCTATGAGGGAACTCCCAACATCCCATGCCACATAATTTCTTTTAGTTGCTGGCAACATGGCTAGAGAAAGGGGTGGAGGGAGCAGAATGTTCACTATTTGGTTCATGACTTGTACTATTCCTAGTGGTGACACTATCAAACCAAAATTATTCATTATTTGGGATCTAGTAACGGGCTGATGGCTCATACACCCTCTTTAAATTTAGGTTCATTTTTAATATGTCCCATCATGTGTGCCAGAAAAAAGAAACTTTTGATGCCAAAAATTGGCAAGGTAATAGCCATTATGGGAAACTCAGTTGATGGGGGACCAATTGTGCTAAATTGAGTGACCTTCGAGTTTTTAAAGAAGTCGGCTTCTTCTATAATTGGGGTTTTGGAATGGGAAAAGGAAGCAAATATAAAAAATAAAGATCTAACTAAGGCGATGCGCTAAGATTTAGATCTAAGGCAAGATAAACCTATCTTTTGGATACGATTTAAGGGCTAGTTCAACAATTTTCTATGTTCCAAAATAATAGAAATCAAAGATGAAAGCCTAAATATTTTATACAATGACATAAAATAATTCTCATACACATTCATTGAAAAGAGGAGTCAAAGACATGATCTAAACCAACAAACTTGTATTAAAATCATAGAAGTTCTACAAATAAGCAATTCAAGACAATAATGACACAATATATTATTTTATCAAATAGCTCAAGGAAAACAAAAAGGATAAACAATGGCACAGTCTGAGAGTCTTGTACAATAATCTAAAGAAATAAAAAGGCCTAGTGTCTTTCCATAATTTTTTTGTATCTTCCAAACTCCATTTTGGAAGTAAGAAGTAGTATATATAGCTAACAATCCCACCACTTAGCAGGCCAATAACATAAAAGATTTTGTATCTTGAGCAATGATGCTTAAAATAATGATTCCCTTGGTTGTTGCAACAGAAAATATTAGTTCCATTGAACATGGTCGCTCCCCAGCAAAATGCATCCCCTGCGAATGATGGCAGTGGTCCTAGAAAAACCCTATGCAGACAAGTTTCATTCACCTACAAAGGTAGTTAAGACACACGGCAGCTTGGCGGGGCACGTAGCTTGCTCTTTCCTTCTCTTTGATGAAGTCCCTCCAAAAGAGACACGTGTCAATAGGTTGGAGCCCGCTCGTTGATTCCTTCTCCTTGTGTTGAAAGACGGTGCAATGAAGACATGTGGAGGCATTCTTTACTATCGACACTGATTGTAGGGTCCACCCAAAATGTATGTAGATGAAAGCTACATGGCACATGGTCGAGGCCTAGCTAAAAAGTGAAGGGAAGCAGCCATGAAGAGCCCATGGTGTCGACACGTGGAGGCATGGTGGGATCCGGTAGGAGAGTGATGGAAGCAATTGCTACGAAGAGAACCTAGCGGACACATGGAAACAACATATGAAACTCTTCAAAAAGGGGCCCGATGATGTTCAAATAACCGAGGCATGGGTCGGTACTTAGTAAAAAATAAAGATCACCTGAAGGGAGCTCGAGGAATTTTGACATTCACAGTATGTATGTATGTATGCTTGTATGTATGCTTGTATGTATTTATCGAAGGGTTTTGGGTTTAGGGTACATAAGGGTGAGGGTATAGGGTATAGGGATGAGGGTTGAGGTTGTAGGGTTTAGGGTTGAGGGTTAAGGGATTAGGGTTTAAGGTTTGAGGGTTTAAATGTTTAGAGCTTAAGGGTTAAGTGTTCAAGTTTTAAGGGTTGTCAGTTAAGAGATTAGGATTTTACGATATAGTGTTGAGGGATTAGGGTTGAGGGTTTAATATATATGATAAAGGGGTGAGGGGTGAGAATTGAGGGTTGAGGTTTTAAGGGTTGAGGGTTGAAGTATTAGGGTCAAGGGTTTAGGGATAGGGATTATGATTTAAGGGTTGAGGGTTTAGGGATAGGGATTAGGGTTTAGGGTTGAGGGAAATTAGGGTTGAGGGTTTAAGCGATTAGCATTTAAGGATTGATGGTTTAAGGGATTAGGCTTTAAGGGTATAGAGTTGAGGGTATAATGTATAGGGTAGAGGTTTTAAGGGTTGAGGGTTAAGGGATTATGGGTTTAAGGGTTGAGGGTTGATGGATTGAGGGTTTAAGGTATAGGGTTGAGGGTTTAATGTATAGTGTAGATGGTTTATAGTTTAAGGGTTTAAGGATTGAGGGTTGATGGATTAAGGTTTAAGGCATAGGTTTGAGGGATTAGGGTTGAGGGTTTAAGGGTTGAGATTTTAAGGGTTTAAGGGTTGAGGATTGATTGATTAAGGATTTAAGTTATAGGGTTGATGGATTAGGGTAGAGGGTTTAATATATAGGGTAGAGGGTTTAAGGGAATATGGATTAAGGGTTGAGGGATTGATGGTTGAGGGATTAGGGTTTAAGGGTATAGGGTCAAGGGTATACTGTATAGGGTAGAGGGTTTAAGGGTTGAGGGTTGAGTGATTAAGAGTTTAAGGGTTGAGGGTTGATTGATTAAGGGTTTAAGATATAGGGTAAAGGTATTAGGGTTGAGGGTTTAATGTATAGGATAGAGGGTTTAGGGTTTAAGGGTTTAAGAGTTGAGGATTGATGGATTAAGGGTTTAAGGTATAGGACAACTGAGTGATTATGGTTGAGAGGATAATATATAGGATGGAGGGTTTAAGGGATTAGGGATTAAGGGTTGGGGGTGTAAGGGATTAGGGATTAAGGGTTGAGGGTTTAAGGGTTGAGGGGTTAGGCTTTAAGGGTCTAGGGTTGAGGGTATAAGGTTGAGGGTATAATGTACAGGGTAGAGTGTTTAAGGGGTTAGGGTTGAGCGATTAAGGGCTTAAGGGTTGAGGGCTGATGGATTAAGGGTTTAAGGATTTAAGGTATAGGGTTGAGAGATTAGGATTGAGGTTTTAATGTAGAGGATAGAGGGTTTATGGTTTAAGGGTTGAGGGTTTAAGGGTTTAATGGTTGAGGGTTGATGGATTAATGGTTCAAGGTATAGGGTCGAGGGATTAGGGTTGAAGGTTTAATGTATAGGGTCTAGATGGGTAGGTTTAAGCTAGGCAAGGTCTTGTTTCACACCCAAACATGCTTGAACAATTTGAGTTGCATTGCAAGAGTGATATTTCTTAGGAGACCAAAGTGTAAAAAGGAAACAAAATTTGAAAAGGTGTTACTTGGAAACTCTAACACTTAGAAACATTCCATATAAAGTTATAGGATCATGTAGGACCTCTCTATAATAACCTCTCTTGGTTTTTTATATCTCTGAACCATTTGCTCATGGTGTGAAATTTTTAGTTGATAGAAAAATCGTCAAATACATGTAGTGTAAAGTTGCAAGGTGGTGTAATTTTTGTTTTGTTCATCATGTGACCAAAATAATAGTTCCAATGCATCCACATGGGTATTTTTACGCTAGGGAAGGTCATGTTTTGCACCTAAACATGCTGAAATATCATGAGATACATTGCACCGATGATGTCTCTTAAGAGGCCAAAGTGAAAAAAGGAAAAAATATTTGATGAGGTGTTACAAAAAAACCATGACACTTAGAAAATTTTCATCTAAAGGTATGGGATCACATAGGGCCCCTCTACAATAACCTCTCTCAGTTTTTTATATAATTGAGTCATTTGCTCATAGTGAAATTGTTTCTGATGCCCCAAAAACCATCAGATACATGTAGTGTAAAGTTGCAAGGTAGGCTACTTTTTGTTTTGTTCTTTATGGGGCCAAACCATTCCAAGTGGGAACATTATGCTAGGCATGGTCACCACCCTTCATTATAAAAGGGTCATAGTCTTTCCTATTCAATGGGTCACAACTTTTCTCTTTTGAAAAGTCACAGCCTAAATCATATCATCACTATTTGTGAGAATCTAAATTAATTTATTTGCAATATTTCCTAAGGTTCATTCTTAATTGAATTCTTTAATGATGTTATGAAATGAAATGCTCTCCCTTTTATGTTAGTGCTTATCAACCTAGAAAGAATTTTGATAGAAAACATTTTTAATATTTTCATAATTTCTATGCATAAGGTAATCATAAATACACATGGAGTAATCTTGTTGAAGATACATTTAGTCATGAAGCAAACACATAGATATACATAATACACAAAGTATGAGGAATACATGTAATACGTGAAGTATACACAAGAAGCATGAAACATACATGTGAATACATGTATTAATACATGAAGTATACACAAACAGAATGAAGCATACACATGGACACATGAATTATACACAAGAAGTATGAAGCATACACGTGAATAAACATAATATGTCAAGTATACACTTGAACACATGAAGTATAAACATGAAGCATGAAACATACACGTGAACACATGAAGTATACATATGAAGCATGAAGCATACAGGTGAATACACTTAATACATGTGAAGCATGCATAAGAATCATGAAGCATACATGTGAATACACATAATACATGAAGTATACATAGGAAGTGTGAAGCATACACATGAATACATGAAATATACATAGGAAGAATGAAGTATACATGTGAATACACATAATATGTGATGTATACACATGAAGTATGAAGCATACATGTGAATACACGTAATACATGAAGTATACATAGGAAGCATGAAACATACACATGAACAAATAAAGTATACACAGGAAGCATGATGCATACACTTGAATACACATAATATGCCCCAAAATACACAAGAAGCATGAAGCATACACGTGAATACATGTAACATATGCAATATTCATAGGAAGCATAACACATACACATGAACACATGATGTATACATAGGAAGCATGAATCATACACACAAATACATAAAGTATACATAGGAAGCATGAAACATACACATGAATGCATGTAATACATGAAGTATACACATGAAGCATGAAGCATACACGTGAACACATAAAGTATACAAAATAATCATGAAGCACACATGTGAATACACATAATACATGAAGTCTACACATGAAGCATGAAGCATACACGTGAACACTTGGATTTTAAAATTTATAAAGGAAGAGTGTATGTTATACACTTCGATTTAAAATATTTGATGTAAACCATCTACAAATATCCATTGAAGCATGGACTTCTAATGCAAATATGGACACCAACAATAAAAAATGTGTATTAACTGAATAGCCATATAGGCATACATCAATATATGTTGATATAAGTATAACATATATAAAAAATAACCATATAGGCTTACAAGAATGCCATATAGGCATACAATGTCAAGTATATGTCAATAAATTCCATAGACATACAACAAAGGGTCCCAATAAAAAAAAATTCCCCTCTATGTGAAGAAAATAGATCATGGGAAGCCTTTGATCGTTGGGGGGATGGAGATGCATATGAGAGTGGTCTTCTTTGAACTCGAGGGTTGCTTCTCCTATTTAGTTCTTCATGGAGCCTTAGCTATTACAATAAAAAGTATAAACATTAATATATAGAAATTACTTTGTGAAAAATTAAATATTTAACAAACTAATCACTTGCCATCTCCAAATGATCTCTCTCCTCATTTTCCATAGCGACATGCTCAGGTTATGGAATTCCAATGTCCTATAGAAACCATCCAAATAGAAATTAAACTACAAAACAATAATCATTTGATTTTTCAATAATAAACAACTATAGCAATGAGTGTAATTTGAAATTTACTAATTTGTCTTATACCATCATCAAAGGAACCAAGCTATATATTGTAGAAGAGACACCATACTCCATTTCCCTATGAACATCGGGATGCGTCTCTTCTTGCATCATCTAAAAATGAAACAACATTATTCAATTATGAAAAATAGAATATTGATGCAGGTCACGACTTATAATGTATGAGATAGTCAACAAAATTTTGAGTACTAATTGAACTATATATATTGCTTACTATTATGCTTCAATAGATTTTTTCCAAGCATCCATAGTTTGTTCAAAAGCACCTATTTTAGGATTTTTTCCATAGCAACAAGGTAGTGAACTGTTTGATAAAATGCTTTGGTAGACATGTATGGAAAATGTGGTAGCATAGACAAGGCAGTGAACTGTTTGAAAATATGCCTCAAAGAAATGTGGTCTCATGGTGATGGAATGCCATGACATCACCATGAGATCACATTTCTTTAAAGCATTTTTCCAAATAATTCATTGCATTTTCTATGCTATTTCTTATTATTATGCTTTGATAGACTTTTCCAAGCATCCATACTTTGTGCGAAAGTGCCTATTTTAGGCTTTTAGCCATAGCAACAAGGTAGTGAACTGTTTGATAAAATTATTTGGTAGACATGTATGAAAAATCATCCATAGCTTGTTTGAAAATGGTTGTTTTAGGCTTTTGGCCATAGCAGCAAGGCAATGAAATGTTTGATAAAATGCTTTGGTAGACATGTATGGAAATGTGGTAGCATAGACAAGGTAGTGAATTTTTTGAAAAAATGCCTCAAAGAAGTGTGGTCTCATGGTGATGGAATTCTATGACATCGCCATGAGATCACATTTCTTTGAGGCATTTTTTCAAATAGTTCACTACCTTGTCTATTCATAGATTTTTTCCAAGCATCAGGTGAAGCCACAATAGTGGTTTAAAATTTGATGGAGGAAGGAAAATTGAGAAAAAATAACCCCATGATGGAAAACTTTTTGATTCTCGAGGTTCGTACAAATTTGAAGGTTCGCTCGAACTAAGGTTCGAGCAAACCCATTTAATGCTTTTTCTGCCCAAAAAGAAATAAAAATACATGTAATAAAGGTGGTTTTCTCAAACCACTAGGGGTTCATTCGAACCCCCCTAAACCTTGATTCTCCCCCTCAAACACAAAAAAAAACCTAATTTTTTACGCTTCAAAGGTTGGTTTGAGGATGAAAATGGAGGATTCTTTAGAAACCCAACTAGAATCAGGTAGTCCTTGGAATGAGCTATCCAACGAATATAATTTTAATATGTTTTGGTTTCATTATGTCTTTGTTTATTTTATTTTATTAAACATAGGTTTTTCATCGAAAATGAAGGTCTCTGTTCTGCACATGTGGAAAATTAGCAGATTATCAAAAAAAAATTGAAAAATATGAGTGCACTAGATATTGAAGTCCTTGATCCTACAAAAAAAAAAAATTGAATTTTGATATATACAAAAAAAGTTACGCGTCATACGGTCGCGCTATGTCTAAATTGTAATTGGTTTGACTTTGAAACTTGATTAAAAAAAAATATTCAATAAAAAACTATCTAGCCAAGTATAAGCACTAGATATTGGAGTTACAAATCTAAATTTGAAATAATTATATTTTTATCCTTCATGGGAAAAAAGTTATGTGTTATACGATGTGCATCACTTTTTTTAAATGATGTTTTCTGAAAAAAACCAGTTTTTGTGGGAGATGGAAAAAGAAGTGCAATCTGATTCCAAAAAATTTGCAAAAAATATTTTTAGAATCTACAGAAAAAATGTAACGAGACTCTAGTTTGCATCAGCTTCAAATTCCTCACGGTTTAGCTGCTATAGGTGCCCGAATGTGAAGATTTTGTTAAAAATAATAATTTCAATGTCTAGTTTGGCCAAAAATTGTAAAGCACTATTGTGGGATCACCCCATCCATACTTTGTACAAAAGCACCTATTTTAGGCTTTTAGCCATAGCAGCGAGGTAGTGAACTATTTGATAAAATGCTTTGGTAGACATGTATGGAAAATGTGGTAGCATAGACAAGGCAGTGAACTGTTTGAAAATTTTCCTCAAAGAAATGTGGTCTCATGGTGATGGAATGCCATGACATCACCATGAGATCACATTTATTTGAGGCATTTTTTCAAATAGTTCACTTCCTTTTTTGTGTTATTTCTTACTATTATGCTTTGGTATATTTTTTCCAAGCATCCATACTTTGTATGAAAGCACCTATTTTAGGCTTTTAGTCATAGCAACGAGGCAGTGAACTATTTGATAAAATGCTTAAATGGTAGACATGTGTGGAAAATGTGGTAGCATAGACAAGGCCGTGAACAGTTTGAGAAAATGCCTCAAATAAATGTGGTCTCATGGTGATGGAATTCCATGACATCACCATGAGACCACATTTCTTTAAGGCATTTTTTCAAATAGTTCGTTGCATTGTCTATGTTATTTATTACTATTATGCTTTGATAGATTTTTTCCAAGCATCCACAATTTGTTTGAAAGCACCTGTTTTAGGCTTTGATAGATTTTTTCCAAGCATCCATAGTTTGTTCGAAAGCATCTATTTTAGGCTTTTGGCCATAGCAGTAAGACAATGAACTGTTTGATAAAATACTTTCGTAGACATGTATGCAAAATGTGGTGGCATAGACAAGGCAATGAACTGTTTAAAAAAATGCCTCAAAGAAATGTGATCTCATGGTGATGTCATGGCATGACATCACCATGAGATCACATTTCTTTGAGGCATTTTTTCAAACAGTTCATTGCTTGTCTATGCTATTTCTTACTATTATGCTTTGATAGATTTTTTCCAAGCATCAATACTTTGTATGAAAGCACCTATTTTAGGCTTTTAGCCATAGTAGCAAGGTAGTGAACTGTTTGATAAAATGTTTTGGTAGAAATGTATGGAAAATGTGGTAGCATAGATAAGGCAGTGAACAGTTTGAGAAAATGTCTCAAAGAAATGTGGTCTCATGGTGATGGAATACCATGACATCAATGTGAGACCACATTTCTTTGAGGAATTTTTTTAAGCTGTTCGCTTTCTTGTCTCTGCTATTTCCTACTATTATGCTTTGATTAAAAAATTTCCAAGCATCCATAGTTTGTTTGAAAGCACTTGTTTTAGGCTTTTAGCCATAGCAGCGAGGTAGTGAACTATTTGATAAAATACTTTGGTAGACATGTATGAAAAATATGGTAGCATAGATAAGGTAGTGAACTATTTGAAAAAATGTCTCAATGAAATGTGGTCTCATGGTGATTGAATGCCATGAAATCACCATGAGACCACATTTCTTTGAGGCATTTTTCAAATAGTTTACTACCTTTTCTATGCTATTGCTTACTATTATGCTTTGATAGATTTTTTTCCAAGAATCTATAGTTTGTTCAAAAGCACATGTTTTAGGCTTTTAGCCATAGTAGCAAGGCAGTGAACTATTTGAAAAATTCCTCTAAGAAATGCGGTCTCATGGTTATGTCATGGCATGACATCACCATGAGACCACATTTCTTTAAGGCATTTTTTCAAAAAGTTCAATGCCTTGTCTATGGTATTGCTTACTATTATGCTTTGATAGATTTTTTCCAAGCATCAATAGTTTATACGAAAGAACTTGTTCTAGGATTTTAGCCATAGCAGCATAGATGTGAACTATTTGATAAAATGCTTTGGTAGACATGTATGGAAAATGTGGTAGCATAGACAAGGCAGTGAACTTTTTGAAAAAATGCCTCAAATAAATGTGGTCTCATGGTGATGGAATGCCATGAAAATCAAATTTTCATGGAATTCCATCACCATGAGACTACATTTCTTTGAGGCATTTTTTCAAATAGATCACCGCCTTGTTTATGCTATTACTTAATATTATGCTTTGATAGATTTTTTCCAAGCATCCATAGCTTGTTTGAAAGCACCTATTTTAGGATTTTAGCCATAGTAGCAAGGTAGTGAACTGTTTGATAAAATTCTTTGGTGGACATGTATGAAAAATGTGGTAGCATAGACAAGGTAGTGGATTGTTTGAAAAAATGGCTCAAAGAAATTTGGTCTCATGGTTATAGAATGCCATGGAAAACAAATTTTCATGAAATTCCATCACCATGAGACCACATTTTTTTGAGGCATTTTTTCAAACAGTGCACTACCTTGTCTATGCTATAGCTTACTATTATGCTTTGATATATTTTTTCCAAGCATCCATAGCATAGAAAAGGAAGTGAACTATTTGAAAAAAATCCTCAAAGAAATGTGGTCTCATGGAATGACATTACAAGAAAATGCAATTGGCAACTACCCCTAATTATTAGTTTTGAAATGTGAAGCAATTGCATAACTACTTATGTTGACTTTGTAAAAATTTATATTGTAGTTGGAATTTTGTCATTTATCAACATATAGTTATTATTTATGCAAAGTGAAGTAATTCTTTGAGTTTGAAATATGTGGAATGCAATGTAATCAATGATATGAATATAAACTACAAAAATTTATTTTCTGCAATTCATTAGTTAAACTATTTATTTTATTACTTGAGTGAAGCTTTGATGTCCACCTCCACTAGGAGGTGTTTCCATCAAATCTCTAAGATTAACCTATTCAATGTATCCAAAATCAGATATAAGAATATCATTCATATAACAATGCTATTCACATGTAATATTTATAATTATTTACTAGTTACATACCTCCACAGTACATATCATCACATAATAAGGAGGTGGAGGACTGTTGAAAACTGAATGAATGCTATGACCCTAAAATTTCATTATAATCGTTAAACTAATTTAATTATTCTTGGTTTTCAAAAATAAATTTAATAAATTTAATTCAATTAACTTGTTAACATTCACCTGACTATCAAGGTCAAATGCCTCATTAAGTATGGCATCTATCATCATCACTTGATCAATTGCAGATGTACCCAATGCACCTACATCTTGACTATGCGTCGGGTCATAACCATAGGGTGTCTTGCAAGCCTGACAAATATGAGGTAGAATTCTACTTCTTGAAGACTCACCTAACTCACCCTATGCTATAGGACTGGCATGATGTATGAGGCTTTGGGTTAGGGAACTAATCGACTTTAATGTATTGACCTCAACACTCTCCTTCACAATGGAAGGGATAATGACATGCTCATATGCTGGTCTAGCGAGTGCTCATCTCGCTAGCCATTGTGGGTCAAGATGTGCCCCCACTCTTTCCTATGCGACGCCCTCACCTCTACCCTAGAAGTCCCTAATATCAAAATAGTTTTGAATTTTATTAAGGACAAACTCACAGTAGAGTTTCCTCAAAAAAATATTATGGTACCTTATTATTGTTGCATGGAGTATGGTCAAAAACCATCCACCGCCTCTGCAAAAAAATGGTTCTTTATCCCTTGGTGGTTGTACCAATGGATAGGGAACCTCTTGCTTGAAGGGTGTAAGGGTTGATTTTTTTTAGGGTTTGTGAATAGGGAACACAAGTCAAATTTTGTATTTTTTTCATCTTTCACTTGCTTATAGGATAATTTATCAACATAAAACTGTGTATACTCTCTTCTCTTATCCAACCAACTAGTTATTTGCTTGCTAATTGAATCTACATTTGATAACATCAATGCAAGTGATTGAGCGTGGCTCTATGAGAGGTTGAGCTTGCAAGATCTTTCAACCTTGCAATTATATCCTCAATTTGTTTTTTTTTAATTTTTAATTTCCCCCATTAAATTTTCTTGAGTTCCTAGAGCATATTGAGGAATTTTTGGAGGTGTTTGTTGGGATTGTTCTTCAGTAGGTATTTGGGGTTGAGGTGAAGGAGGATTTTGAGGAGAAGGAGCTGCATTATCATTTCCTATAAATTAAATAAATTTACATCAAAAAGCATATTAATTCTACCTATTTAGTGAAATTCACACAAAAAAAAATCAAAACTTACTTCTTTGACCTGCCCAACGTCATGGCAGCATTTTGGTGAAGATTTAACAAATATTAAATGAAGAAATGATGAAGAATGAGGTCTCCTAAAATGCGAGCACGCTCTTGAGTGTTTGCAAGCCACGACTATTTAGGAAAATGCAGAAATGACAATGAATGAAAGTTTATTTTCTTTAAAATCACTATAACACTCGTGTTATAATGTGCTCCTGTTATGATTTTTTTTTAAAATGAAAGATGATTGGCCACTTTTTTGACCCCCATCTTTCAGCACCCACCCTTCTTCTAAATGGTAATATTTTTGTGAGTTGATTTATGTAAAGATTGATTATTTATGTATGTTTGAATATCTAGGTTACCTTGTGAATAGTGTTGTGTTGTCAAACCCTTATAGTATAGGACTTATATGTTCCTACCACATAGATTCTTGTTCCTATAATAATTGATTGTTGCACCTACAAATAGTTCCTTTTTCTATAGCTAAATATTGACCTATAACAAGATTTTTTAAGCCTCTACAAAGGTTGTGTGGGTTTTTCTTAGTAACAAAACCCCTCTTCTCCACTTGTTGGATCTAGTTTGGTCAAGTTTTTGGAACCTGCAATAGGGTGGGTGCCATCATAGTTTGACAGTTTGGGATGCATCAATTTATCTTCTTTTGCATATAAGGTGGGCCTAAATCTAATATTTACCTCTTTTATTACCATTATCTTAGTTGTAGAACTAGGGAAATCTAATCCATTAGGAATTTCTCCCACCTATACTTAACCACAAGTGTGATTATTTCCCCTAGACACAATCACACACATAGTCACACCCCTCTTAGCAACATCCAAATTTCACTATTCATGGTATTGATATTCCCAAAAATGAATCATTGTAGATATTGATTAACATGTCAATTTTCTTTTAATTGAGAATGTAGGATTGTGTATTTAAAAAACAAGCCCAAGGTCATTAGTAATAATAATTTAATAAAATTAGAGGACATGATAAAGGAGAAAAACATAATTATCAGTACACAACAAATTGCATTTTGATTGGATGAAATATACTTTAGCTATTATTCATCACAAGAATTCTATATCCTTATCTTTAATGTTTTCTATCTTGAGAAAAAATGATAATAGAGTTTGACTAAAGCTTAAAGAAGTTCAACACGTCAACCATAGCACAATAGATCCCTAATCTTGTAAAAATTTGATAATAGAGTTTGGATAAGGCGAAGTTCAACACTTCAATCAGAACTAGATAGTGTAAATTTCAAATCATGTAGAAAGACAAAATTATAATAATTTAAACAAAATCACACTACATTATTCATAATCATCTATCATTACATTCTAATATAAAAGATAAAATAAATACACATTTATCATATCAATTTCAACATAATCACTAAACATATTACATAATCATATATTCCACATCAACCACTCAATATCCGTGACCAAAAAGATTAAACTACTCTAACCCCTCATTTACTTTCAACTCAGGTTCAATGTTTAGAATTCCACTTCCTTAATAGCTTCAACAGCCAAAACGACAATCTAAACCAAACTCTCATTTTTGTGTGAAGAGGTAGAAGTAAATTTGATGTATATGAAGCTTGGGAATGTAACACTAATCTCCTGCGAGTACAATCCAACCCAAATCTTATCCACAGAAGTAATTGATTATTGAAAAAATAATCCAATATTCTAAAGATCACGGAACATGTATGATATAATTTAGAATGATGGGGTTATCAGATAGAATTGTAATGCATATGAGAGGGGAACAGTAAAACAACTGCCCCCTGAAAAAGATGCGGGTGGAAAGAGAGGCGGGTGATAAAATATAGGCATGGAAACAAGGTGATTATATATTTATTGATGGATTTGTGGGGATAAGTGGAGAGTCCAAATAATTATGGAGGACCCACAATTCTCTGTCATTTACATGTGCACTGTGACGTTGATGGCACCTGCATTTCAGAAGTATGATGCACCCCGCTTTCTAACCATAGCATTTTATAACCATTTCTCTAATGACCTGTTAGTGGCTTAGTTATTTCTTTAATGGGGAGATAAAGAGAGATTCCTTGCACAATGAAGGGTTGTTGAGAGTTGACTGTTTTGGGTAGGGGTTAACCTGTTTTGGGACCATTTTTATAATGCAATTTGGTAGCTGGTGGGTTTATATCAAATCATATTCTTGATTTTGTATGTTGCAACCTGTTTGTACTGATTTTTTATGGGCCGGTTACTAGTGGGTTTGGGACTTTTAGGTTTTTCTTATTTGGAATTTTTTATAGATTACCCATTATGAATTGGGGCTGGATCATTTTTTAACAATGCTTCCAATATATGTGGACAGGGTTTGGGTTAAAACTATTTAGGGGTAGAGTTTGGTTTAAGGCTTGAAGGAGCTGAGTTTATTTGGCGAGGATGATTGTGTGGTTTACTTTTTAATACTTTTGATTGAGATTCTTAGTCTGACTCTCAAATCATTTTGTTTTTAACCAAGTTTTTAGATAAGATTCTTATTCTGATTCAAGTGTTGCTCATTTTTTAGCACTTCTCTTGAAACATAATTGAGGGTTGAGTATGGCTCATTTTTCAACACTTCTCTTGAATCATATTTCAGAGTTGAAGTGTGACTCATTTTTTATCATTTCCCTTGAACCATATTTGAAGGTTGAGTGGCTCATTTTTCAACACTTCCCTTGAGCCGTATTTCAGGGTTGAACTGTGGCTCATTTTTTAACGTTTCTCTTGAACCATATTTGAGGGTTGAGTGTGGTTTATTTTTCAATACTTCTCTATAGCCATATTTCAGGGTTGAAATGTGACTCATTTTTGAACGTTTTCCTTAACCATATTTCAGAATTGAATTTGGTTTATTTTTGCAGCCACTCTTTGATCTATTCAGAGCTCCAAAATCTGATTCTAGATCTGATACTATATTATTTTCTATAAACCAATCAAAACTCAAACCTAAAATTTCTTATATGCACACTAAAATATTCTAGCATTAAACTACCAACTTTCTTTCCGATCGGTGTTTTTTCAATAGATTCATTATTGTTCAACAGTCGCTCATTTATGCACAAAAACATATAAAATTAATTGGGGCGGCCCACAGAGAGTTGATTTGTGATCATCACGGATCGTTCAGGAGTCTTTCTTTCTTCTCTCGCACGCTTAAGCATTCCCTCACTTGGAGGGAACAACATGCTTGTATCATAAGGCACCGACTGCATATATAAATATATTGGTGTCCCTGTTGTGTGTATATTCATTTGTTAGGAGGATACTGGTCCATGTAAAGCCATGCTTGTCTGCAACAGTCATGATACAGTTTTTCTTTAGATCTGTAAGAGGCCTCACACTTGATCCCTTCGCAATCAATCATTTCAATTCAGAATGCGCGTGCAATGGCCTCACCAGCCAATTATCGCGTGTTTTCAGTGAAAAATTAGATGTTGCAGGTCAGCGCAAGTTCCAATCTTGTTAACTCCCACCTGCAAGCGCATTGTATTAATAGCCTCGTGAATTGCAGCGGTAGACAGACAAACCTTTCTTGGGCATCTGTTTGCTTGTTATAAAGGCCGCGGTTTGAACAAGATAATTCTGGTTCTGAGATGTCTACGGATCGAATTTCTGCAGCAGCAGTGGAGAATTCTGGTTCTGAGATGTCTACGGATCGAATCTCTGCGGCACCAACAGAGACCAGGAAGAGGAAGGCCGGTGAGGAGAATGAAGGCATGCAATTTCCTCCTGCATTGAAGCCCATTATTACTGTTTCTTCTCGTTCCGAACCCATATTATTGTTATGTACAGAGGATTCTAATTTTGAGTTCCTGGACAGTAATTATAATGTGGAAGGAAATGAAGAATGTCATACGCCCAAGGGTGAGGAGCACCAATTACCCAAAATTCTACCATGTCCTCCTGCTCCAAGGAAGCCCAGACCCACATCAAAGAAAAGCAAATCTCTGGATTATTTCATGGTTAGTCGGCGTGAACTGAATTCTCTGTTCAATCTCTCGCTCCCCAAGAAAGTTTCAGGTGAAAGCCTAGACAGAGTTCTTGATTTATTGGAGAATATATAAAAATTGTGTATCATGGTCCCTTTGGATTTGTTCTTTCATTAATTTATCTGTTTACAGATCAACGAGAAGTGTATATATACCATCCGGAGTCCACAGTCTTGGCTGGGCTTAAACATCACTCATTTCTATGTAATTGGTAAGAATGTATTATGTTGTTATCAATTTAGAATCAAATTAGCCGAGCTTTAAAAATGATAACAACGTCTTAGATTTAATTTAGTCTGCACTCTCTGCCCTGAGATTTAAGTTGGGCTACAAATTAATGGGTACAATTAATTTTGCTGGATATAACTAACAAATTCTTTAGAGCATGAAATTCTCTGGAAATTTTATTTGGACCTTTTATATTTTTTAGACTGACAAACATTGCAGTGTTGCCGAGAGTTGTATTTTTAGTATAGAATGGCTGAAACCAAGAAGAAAACAGGACCTGTATGACAGAACTGCAATTATATTCTCTTCTTTTGTCTTCTTTCTTCAATTCCCATCACTTATACTGAACGATTTGAATTCGCTGTGGAACCCAGATGAATTAACTACCTACATGAAGACCATTACGTTAAATTCTTAAAGAGACTGTGGATTCTCTTTGCCAGTTCCTAAGACTGTAGCCATCTCGCCATAGCCCCACAGAATTACAGAGCTGTAAAAAGCACAGAAATGTTTTATTTCTGTTTTTGAATTATAGATCTGACTAGGTTCATTATTCAGGTAAGTGACTATTTTTTTTTTTATATTGATTCAAATGATATTGTTACTATTCTGATGAGGGATTGTGATGTATGATCTGAAATGTTTAAAACAAGAAATTATGATGTATGATCCAAAACGTTTAAAATAAGAGATCGTGATGTATGATCTAAACGTTTAAAATTATTCTATAGATTGATGATGTTAAAAATATATACATATAAAAGATCTAATCCTCCTATGCTATTAGGCTCCACGAATGGAAACAGCGTAACGACATCGTAAAGTAATTCCCTAACCAATATGAGAGAAACAGTTGTAGAATTGGACTTATATTTTAAAACTTGTTCTGATTGAATTTGGCTCGATCTCTGGAACACAGTAAATGACATAACCCATTTCGACAGGGGGCGTCATATATGCATTTATCTTATCAAAATTCTCTCATTTCTACATAATCTTTGTCCTATGTTCCATAACTAACCATGGAGGAATGAGCTTCAACAGTCGCCTATTTACTTTCAGCAGGCATGGAGTATGGACTTTAGAATGACCTAGTCTCAGATTCACACCTGTTTGAACCCACGATCTCTGTTTTCAAGTCAACAGCTTTACAGACTGGCCCATACATACATTCATAACTATTTGACTTTTTTCACTTCCATTTCATCTTACTCCTCACGGAATATTTATACTTTGAAAAGTTCTTAACTCACTCTAACTTGAATTAAATAGTTTTCTTATCAATGCACATTTCATGCAGGTAATGTAATGACTTAAAGTTAATTAATAATAATTTCATACGACAAGACATGTCTTTAATGGTGAAATTCGTATATTTATGTCATCTTTCATTTAGTTTTCAGTTTATTTTGGGAGATTGTCTTAATAGTTGTATATATTTACAAATGATATAAATCTTGCATAATATTAGGCCCATTTATGTACTCTTTACTTATCTTTGGCATATAACAAATTCACCGCCAGAAAATTCATCGCCAACAATTCACCATGGGAAAATTCACCGCCATGGCAATTCACCACGCGAAAAATTAATTGCATGAAATTTTGGCATTTAATTTTTCATGGTGGTGAATTGTTGGTGGCAGTGAATTGTTGACGGTGAATTTTCCGTCAATGAATTGCTGAGGTGAATTTTCCTAGAGCCCTTATCTTTATATGCACACATTCCTACTTTTAAAACTCCTTTTTCATTTTCATATGCATATATTTTGATACATTCATCTAAGTCTTCCATTCATAAATTTATAGGTAGACCTAACTCACTATAGTAATTATCAACCTAGATATGACTATTTGCCCACCCTATGTCATTTCCATGGCCTCATGGGTATGTGCAGATCATGATGGGCCAAAAAGTGGCAATATGATGGGTATGTGGCCGACGACAATTTTTTAACCTCAAATTGATGAAACGAAAAGGGTTTTTAAAGGAAATTCTCAGCTTTCTACCAATATAAATTATACTTTACTTTGAACTTAATAAGTAATTATTATTCATTTTCTATTCAAATTATGACTAAAGTCCTAATTGATAGGTTGATTGAAAAACATCTATAGTTTTCAAATGGTAACAAATTTTTTGAATCCAAAACATGCGTCACATTCTATGTTTCACATACTATAGGATTAAAAAAAGAAAAAATGAATTTCATGAAGTTTTGACCAAGTTAAGGTGGTTAGACATCCAAGTTTTTATATTTTTTAAAAAGTTGTAATAAAAAAATCATAATTAATTATTTACTTGGAAAAAAATTACAAAAAATATGCATCACACCGCAGCATGAGTCCTCTACTTATATCTAAAATCTTATAAAAAAATATTATCATTTTATTTTGGTTAGGGTGGTCAGACAGACACTTACTTCTTATTTTTTCCCTGAAATTTAAGTACCACTGCATTGAAATTTCAAATTTTCACCAAATAGATTTTTTTTTTAAACAAACCTAGTATTTTAGAAACTACATTCAATTTTCTACAGAAGTTATTCTTACATATTTTAAAAATAATATCGATAACTTATTAAAAAATTTACATCAAGTTTCCTAACTCTGAATTTTTTGCCACTTAATGGCCTATTTTTTCCATGAAGATCCTGCACATACCCTCATACTTAGCCCATGCCTTTCCAAATATCATGTTCAAATTCTAGATGAATGGTTCCCATAATTTTCTGATCCTACGTTGACCAATTACATGTTTATGCATTTTAATACTATATGCCAATATTTAAATGCATACAATCACATCAATTACACATTTCTTGATCCTCCTAGCTTCATTCACATTATGGAAAGAAACACTTTAATCAGTAACATAAAAGAAATCTAGACCGACATGATCATCCTAAGAGAATATGCATATTTCAGGGACGCATTCTTCAATTATTTTCATAAGGCTTTTAGGAGTCAGCCTAGGATAATATATCCCCTTGCAACACTAACAACAGTCCTCCAAATGTTTCCTTAAATACCATCAATTCTAGATATTAGGGAAAGTAGAATACGTAGAGGGAAATCATGTGAATTGTAAAGTAGACTTCCACATCACACAAGGTTAGGTCTAGGCAAAGAGGATAATTTTACAACTATAGATTAGATCCATACTTGCAAACTTTTCCCAAGATAGAGTACTAGGAAAAATAGAACCTAGGGAGTTACACAATAGTCAAATTGATAACACCTAGATTCTAAGATTTTCATCAATGATATACATTTTTAGCTCAATGAGATAAATCAATTTATTTCTATTTCTATTATTTATATTTATGCTTATAATAGATTAGCCTGCAACTATCACTTATCAAATCTAGGTTAAAATATGTTTATTTCTATACATCATATTTGTTTAGCTTAAATAACCCTTAGGAAAATTTTATTATCTTTTATAGTTTGGTGAACCCATTTGATCCCACATGAACTAGTGTTCCTTTCAAGTTTTTATATATATTAGGGCTTTCCACTCCACATTTTTTATTCCATGTCTTATTTTTAGACCTAATCCCTTATTTTTATTCTAAAAGCTCATTGACATGTCATTATTCTAGACCTTAGTGAGTTTATTCACATATCCTATCATTCATCCACCCTACCCACCCTTGCATTTCCTTTAGGTTTTATATTTTAAATCTATTTTAGATTTGATATATGACAATTGTTTGAACCTAAATTAGATGTATCTTATTTCTATATCATTTGATTACATTTGTTAGGTTTTTACATTTTATCATAGGGTGGCTTTAGAATAGTGGTTTACAATTTATATGAGGAAGGAAATTTTGATTTTTTCCTTTTCCCCAAACTCAAGGGGTTCTGTCAAACCAAATGGTTCGACCAAACCTCATTAAGGGTTCGACCGAACCACTAAACCCTAAATAAAAATAATCATATTAACATGGGTTCGACTGAACCCCTTTAAATATGACTAAAAACAAAAAATATTCACATTTCGACTGTCATTTTCACTTTGTAAATTTACCAGTTGCTTTCCTGGTGCGTGCGGCGAACCAAGATCGTGACAGCGAGCAAACTGACTTGTTCTTTCTGGCGAACACAAACTCCACTTTGTCTCCCCAAACTTCATCAACCCGACTTGCATTTCAAGCACTAGGTATTTGAAATTTGAATTTTTTATAGTTCAAAATGCATTTATTTGTTAAATTTCAAAACCTTAGATGCAATTTTTTTCAAATTTGTTGAATTCAAATTGGATTTGTTTGAAAATTTTTAAAGCGTTTTCAAATTTGTTGAATTCAAATTGGATTTGCTTCCCCATTTTGCATACATTTTTATGTCCTATGTGTAAATGAAATAATCCTTTCCATTTCAACAATCAAAGCTATGGATAGCCTGCTCCTAAATGGAAAGACCAAGTGAAACATATATAAGAACTTAATAGCATATGGAAACAAACAATATAAAGTTATGAAGTTCAAATAGAACCACAAATTGTATCATTTGTAACATTAAAAATGTCCATCTCTACACATTTTTGGTGGTACCTGTAGGTATTGCACAATAAGATAGAGGATGTAAACTGATTAAGACTTGGATAGTATTTTAAAAGGAATTTGAGGTGTGGAAACACTTCCCATATTAACCTATCAAGAGATAAATATGCAAAATAGATTTAATTTTAGTTATAAGAAAAATGTATAAATTATAAGTTTATAACATAATTATGTACATGGGAAAATTCTCTTGGAAGAAAAATCCCACAACCAAAAACATGAACCAATTATATTATTTGATAATAATATCATTTACAATAAAATATTCATGTGCATACCCTTATAGTAGTATCATCAACATGTGATTCATATGGAGTAATTTCTAGTAGCATGATGATACCTATAAAATCATTATGCTTTCTCCATCTCAAGCACCCATAAATAGGAAAAATTTAAACCATAAACCAAGTGTGGTTTACCAAATCCATGAGCCAAAATAATGACCTAAAAATGGCACCAAATTTGGCACAAATTCCAACACCATATTCCTTGACTTGGTTTATAGGATGTATTTAGCAAATGCTTTACATCTTGTCAAAAAAATTCAAATCCTCCTCCTCATAACCGACACTCCATTTTTGACATATTCAAACCCATTATTTAAGATGATCTTGATGATTTTCATAATTCTAATCAATATTCTAGTGTAACCCCCCTTTTTTATTCTCTTATGTGTCATATAACATTTCATAAGTAATTCCCATCTTACAATTTCATACAATGCTCTTACAACTTCTTAAATATATAAAAGGGACAACCCTAGTTCAATTAGGATTATTTAATTATTATCACCTACATCCATCCATTACATGTTATTAGTTTTTAGTTGCACACATTATTAGGAAATATGCATTGTCTAAGCAATTGGGGTATATTGCATGTTCAAGAGAGTGTTTTCCTTGATCTTTTATCTAGTTAAATTAATATCCTTTAAAATCTTGTTTTATGGAGTTTTCATCTTAACTCTAATATGGCTAGCAAATAAAATGACGATTGAATCATTTTTTGATATAATAGATAATGACAACCATATAAAGAGCCACATTAAAGAAGATGAAAAATAATGATCAAGACTATGATTTAGATACATATGTTGCTAAACAAGATATTTTCCTAAATTGATAATTACGTATTGATGCACCTCTCCACCCTAAATATCCTCACTCATTGGCTAGTAATTTATATAATGTATTAGGTGGCTACCCTTAGGGAATTGATACTATTCATAATATTACCACTCTAATGGATTTTAATAATGTTGTACCCTCTATGCATCCATCTACCCTTCATCCTGTTATAATGATTCCTCCTATCATACTATAGTTACCACTTCCATGGGATCCACCACCCATGTCCTACCGCCTTTCTCTCCACTAGTATTTTTCTTATCTCCCATCCTTTTATATATGTTCACACCATTGTTACTACTAGCACTATCCTATACAGATATGTTCTTCATACCATTCCTCCTTATCTTATGAAAATCTAACCTTATAGTGTAACTTCTCCTTCCATTACCATGTCATTACCTTTCTAGATCTTCCCCTCTTTATACATTCTCCTTTTTATCCTACACTACTCCTACCACTAATATATCCCTATACCTTGGATATACTATTGAAGAAATTTAACTGACTTTCAATATCGCAAAAATTAGACCCATATTTTTAAACATAAAATGTGTATAATAAAGAAAAATCCATGCTTCCTAATTCAACTTCACTAATATCTATCGAATTAACTTAGGTTCATTACAATAAGATAATCATATAGCCATACTTAGTTGTGAAGATAATGGTAAAGTTTTCAATAGCCATATTTATCCTTCCACATGCCACCATTAGACATACACATAAGATTCATGAACATCCATACCTATGAGAATCCAAATACAATAATTATAACTATATATCATGCACATCATCAACATACACATAAAATATCACACCCATCATCAACACAACTAATAGTTTCCATATCATATTATATATGTTCTCATACAAATGTGTCTTCAAATACATCAAAGCACTCATGAGTAAATCCACTCTGTAGAGCATACACACAACTAAAAAGGTGCCCCTAAGGTATTTGTCTCCTATATCTATCCTCTTAGCCTATCCTTCTCTATGGATATGTTCCACTCATATCTACCACCCTGAGGTGATCCATGTCTCAATCCTTGTCAAGGTCACTCCTCCTCTCTACCTATATTCTTTCTCAATGAGCTAGATCTATCACTGCTACTTCCCAAAACATCTACATTTAAATATTAAAAAAAAGTTTAATAAATCATGTACAACACTGATTAAAACTAACTAAACAATGAAAGAATTTAATATTATAACACCTTATGAATTATATTGAATGTCCCCACCTTGAAATGTATAGCCATCAATGTCAATCACTTATTCATACTATAGCTTTGTTCTCCAAAACACCTACATTTATATAAAAGTGAATTTTTAAGAAAAATAATATTTAACCTACTTTTAACTCAACAATAATGGATGTATTTCTATCATAAAATCTTCGTACTCATAATAGAATCATGGCCTAGGTAGAGTATAAAAAATGTTGTTTCCAACCTCATATGTAAATCTAGAGTTAGATTGCCAAAATTGTTGAATTTCATCCTTTCTACTATTAATTAGCTTCTTATCGACTCATGGAAGCCTACTGCTAAAAGCCCAAGTATGATTTTCAATAGGACTTTCTAATCATGATCTTATTGATAGTACTTTTGATAATGTTTTACGATTTAGGCATAATTCAAAACAAGTCTACCTTAATAATTGAGCCTTTTTATTTTTTTAATTTCTTACTAATGATGTTATTACTCTATGAGCAACTCTTTTATCTTTTTCCTTACTATTATTTATAATAGAATTGAATGCATTAAAAAAAACTTTAGCAACAATATTATTTCGATCAAACTTTTTGTCTACATGAATCTTTGAAATTTATTTAGTAAAGGTCTCATTTTGTACATCTTTAGTAATTGTATAAAAAATTGGATTTTTTTGGTTAATGTCTTATTGGAAAACCATTCATTGAAAATTTTTGAAGCCCACAACCGAATGGTTTGTGATGACCTCTTGCCTTCAAGAATTTCTATTATGCTCATCAATTTCAAACCATTTTGGGGTTCTTGAATGTTTTTAAATTTTAACAAACTCATTACAAAAAGATGGATTTTGAATTTCTTTTTCTTCTTCACAAAGGTTCTCTCTTCTTATGTAATTTGGAGACACATTGAGTTTCATTGGTTCATGTGAGCTATCAATTTAATCATTGTTATCAACAAGTCGATTATTGAGTGCAATTTCAATGTCATAGGGTTCATATCCACATTAGTCAAGAAATTGTTGATGTATTTCTTCTTCTTCTTCTTCTATGATGCTACTCTTATCAATAGGTGTTCCATCAAATTTTACAATATTTTCAAATTCATGTTCAACATTTTTATTTTCAATATTATTGTCACTTTCATTTTTTAAACATTTCATTGTATTGAACATTAAAATATCTAATTTAAATGTCATTTAAGGGTAAATAAGGACCTTCATCTTCTTTCAATAATTAACATTAGAAATTAATACTTGGTTCATATTGTATACCCACCTCCCAATGGTCTTGGAATGGATGCATTTAGATGGAGAAGAATTTCAAAAGGCTCATGGTACTTGTGGACCCCTCAAAGGCATGATATATAACACATGAACTTTATTTATAAAATTTGGTCTTTTGTTGTTGGCTTCTAGTATGAATGTTATCTATACTTGGTGGAATTCTTATTTGAGACTCTCAATCTTCCATTGTTGGTTTCTAGTGTGATTATACAATATGCTCGCCAACCTGTATTAATTTCTAATGTTAATTATTGAAAGAAGGTTTTGTTTCATAAGAAGAGACCTATGTTCTCATATTCCAAGGCATGTTATTATCCACAATGCATGACACTTCTTCGTGCATCTCTACCAAGTTCTAAACAGATACATATCTGCCATTTCCCTGGAGGAGATTGATGATTTTGTACTGATGTATTCAACCAATGTGCTTTTGTAACATGTTGTAATTAGACAATTGGTCATTTGCACTAGGACCTCACTGGTCTTTTTGATATTCTGTAAAATTTGTTACTCAGACTGCAACTAGGGGTTTTCTTGCTAGTTCTTTCCCGCCAGTATGCCCGCCAAAACTAGGTATATGTAAAATATTATATATAAATAAAATTATAAGTGGCCTCCCACTTTTTCTTTAAAAAAAAGGTTCTTGTAAATGTCCACATCTTTTTCCTTCACACAGTTGCTATTTCTTAAAAGATTTCTTATGATTTTTCATAATGTTGACCAGTCAATACTTTACTGTAAATATTCTATAGTCATGCTCTTAAATGTCATAAGAATATGTCATAATTGTAAGTTTTAGACAAAAAATATGATATGATATGGTGGAAAAAACCAAGATACAAGTTAGTTTAGTTCTCATAAACTCTCTAAAAAATAATTGAATTCCTACATCCTAACTAGAAATACCATGAGGGGTTTAGATCCTATTTTAGATAAAAAAATATTCTTATACTCATCACTAGTTCACTTGGACCAACTAAAGAGATGGTGAACTAAGGAAAACTTAGTTGTATTGATAGATTAAAACTTAGTTATTTCTCTTTCCATTGTCCCCTCTCCACAAAACACCCTTATTTAAGTAGATTCTATTAAACCTATCTCACATATCACCTCCCAATTCTTTAAACTTTTCAAACTTCTTATTCCTCATACCTAATAATCTATCCTTCAAGCTCAGTACTTCCCACCTTAATCAAATTGATCACCTTGCTTGCCTAATATCCCTTTGGTTGATGTTCCTAGACCTCATCAAAATGGTAAGTGGATACAATTGTGGAATGATGCGATTAACTCTATTGCACTACCTTACTATGATCTTACAATAAGAATATGGCTAGAAAGAGATCTAGAATGGAAAAAAAAAATGGATCCAAATAAAGTCAAACTTTATTAGATTTGATTCTTAATAAATTAGTTTTAACGATTCAATTTATAGCTTTATGCAATCTATAAGTTTAAATAGTTTGATGGTATCTAAACTTTATACATATAAAAATATGATAAATGTCTGATTTTTTCTTTCAATCTATAATTTTTTATGTTCTTGGATATATAATTGAAGTTTATTTATGTTAACAACTATTAGATTAAATATTTTTATCTCCAATTATTTTCAAATAATTTTATACTAATCTTTGTATTCTTATTCTTTCTTTCATCGTTTCATTTAAATTTGGAACCATTTAAGGATGCTATGTTATAGATTATAGTTGTCTTCCAATTCTTTTTAAATTGTTAATGGTATGAAAATATTATTGATGAGTAGATGAATTATTACAAGTTCTATTTTAGATTTGTATTCCCTTTATCTAGATATATTATTTACCAAAGTCTCATTGGTTTTTTAGGTGTATTGTATATATATATATAACATGGAAAATGCAGATCATGTTCCACCTATGCTAGATTCTTTGTTTGTAAATACTAATAATGAGATTAAAAAATTGAGAGATTCATTAGCACAGGGTGCAAACCTTGCATAGTCTAGAGAAACTAAAAGATGAACTTGAGAGGACTAGTGCATATTCCCCAGATAGAGTGACTTCTATTCTTTCCCGCATGCAACAAGAAGTACATGGTGACGTTCCCCTTAAACAAATACAGATAGTGTCACCAAAGAAATGATAAAAGCCACTTGTTTTCCATTTTATCAAAATGTGTGTAAGGTTAGGGGATACCAGGTCACTAGATGTGTCGATCATGCTATGGCCTCATTGATCTACCCACGATTTCTCACAGCACATGGTCTATACCCAAACAATGACCAGATTCCATTGTATTTTGTTCAACAGTTGTATGCTAAGGTCCATTTGGGCCTCAAAGTTAACTACCTGGACATTTCACCATATGTTGGTCAGGGGCATGGTAGGATTGCTGATAGGCCCACCTATCATCGAGCAGATAGAACACCCCCAGTGTTTAGGGTATTGGTTGGTGACAGGTCTCCTGCTCTCACCCTAGCTCTAGCCCCCATAGTAGATGAGGTTGTCGTTGCTTCCCAAAAGGAAGCAATTGACACTGTAGGTGACATTGCGGCTACCACCACTAGGATATCTGATGATCGTGTAGGTCAGTATTTGATGTCCAAACATTCCTGATCCACACCATTTTTAGCATAGTGGATCACCATGGATCCATTTACAATGGTCGACATCCCTACTCCTACACAACTTGATGCACTTACAGGAGATATGTCACGCATGACTCTGCATTGTTTGGCTGAGGACCTGTTGGAGGCATATGCCCACATTGCATCAGACAAAGGGATTGGTATAGAGCATGTTAGAGAGCATTTGAGATGCAGAGGTCATTCAGTTCTAGGATCCCATCACTCTCAGCTGAGCACTAGTGCGTATCAGGATCCACCTACAGTTCATACGGTAGCTGCATAGACTATGGGTTTTACTAATATGTTGATTGGTTCTGGTTCATCATCATCGATGCCATCTCACCTTCATAGTCCTCTACATTCATCATTTATGGCATGACATGGGATAGATCAGATGGATGCAGATGTTGATTCGTCACTTGATTGTTTGGTGGATATGGTGGAGGTGACTGTTTCAGAGGACTTAGGTCATCCGATATTAGATGATGTGCATGTGCATGTTTCAATTCTTTTTTCATTATTTTTTTATTTTTTTTAACTAGATATTCATGTAAGTTGATATATATGTGTATATATATTGTTACAGGTGGACATACCTCATATCACTCCTAGCCTTGGTCCAAATCATGTGCATGATCGATGTGACTCTGTGGATGAATCTGTTATTAGTGGACATGTGAGTTTTACATTTTTATATAAGCACACATGTATATGTACATGCAATATATTTATGTATGCATAGATCTAGATTGATATTTAAAAATACAAGTTCATTTAAAAATAACTTTCATAAAATCTATTTAATATAAGTTATATCTATTTAACACATCTTGTACACAATTTTATTTGCAGGGCTCAACACATCCATCAGAGTAGGACTGTTCTCATTCAGATGGCCATTCGACTAGGAGTAGACATTCATATTAGGCCATGCACACTAGATTTTTGATCTTTACCACATGCATTTGCTTATACATGATGATCTTTAGTATTTGAGATTTGATGATCTCTAACTTACATTTGCTTATATGATATACATGTACATTTGCTTATTTGTTGATCTTTAGTATTTGACATTTGATGATCTTTAATTTACATTTTGCTTTTATGATATGTACATATATTTTCTTATATGATATATGCATACATTTGCCTCTTTGCTTATAATATGTGTTATGTTTATATGTATTGAATCCCTTTATATTTATGTACATGTGTTTTCTTATGATTTAAACATGTTTACACATAATATATGTATGCATTTGCTTTAAATATTCAATATACATACATGTTTTCTTATTTTATGATCTCTTACAACTTCCATTTCCTTATATTCAATATACATTTGATATCTAGTAGAATTTTAGGGAAATCAATGCCACTTTATAATTAAGTTCATTCATGTTGATCACAATTTAAATATTTTAAAAAAAATGACTTAAACAACATGAACCATTGAGTTGAGAACAAGATATAATCTTTTTGACAAGTAACTTGAAATTCAATTCAAATATAATTTTAAGAAAATTCAATTCAAATTATATCGAGCTATTATACGTTTTTGACAAGTAGCTTGAAATTCAATTCAAATTTAATTAAGAAAATTTAATTCAAATTATACCTCTATTATACATTTTCGACAACTAACTTGAAATTCAATTCAAATATAATTAAGAAAATTCAATTCAAATTAAATACCTCTAATATACATTTTTGACACTTTAACAAAATTCTAAAATTACTAGATATGTTGTGCATACCTATGAATTAAATATGTTCAACAAACTCCACAATGAAATAAATTGTTTGTTTACTACTTGATTCATTTAAACTAGGATCTAGTTATTACATGTACACTTGAATAATTTTGATTCACTTGGAGCACAAATTTTGGAGAAGTTTTTGCACATTTATCAAGGAGGCAAATATTGGAGCTCGACAACTTTTCATTTTTATCAATTGAGGAAAAATTTGGAGGATAATTTAACTAAGTTGGTAGAGGACTTGTTTAGAGTCATCATTAAGTTGAAGAAGAAAATGGGACAAAAAAGAAAAAGAAAAAATGCATCTCAACGAAAATTGTCAAAAGAAGAAGAACAAAAGAGGCATGACCAAAACTTGGAAAATTATCATAGAAAGAAACAAGGTACATGCTTGTTTCTTCTCTCTCTCACTCTCAAGTGTGTGTTTAGGACTTTTACTTTGAAGGTTTCTAACCATCATTGCACTTGAATGACTATAAATACTTTTAAATGTCCTCAAGTCATCTTGGTCATGCAAGTTGCAATGTTTATATGATCCTTGACTCCAATTCCTTAAGCCAATTCTTTTTGTTTCAATATTTGTGTTTTGTGTCTTTGGTCTTTTGTTTTCATCACTTCAATGTTCTCAAATTATTTTTATGTTTTATGCTCTAGGGATTCCTCAAGCTAGAGTCGAGCCAAATCTAGATATTGGATCAAATGAATCCATTGAAGAACACATGGACCTTGAAGTTAGGGAGGAGACCCAAGCTCAAAAAATGCTTGTTGGAGAGGGGTCAAGATCACTTCCTTCTACTGGTATGGATGAGCATATAAAACTAGCACAAACTACTCTCACTTATAGCTCATCATGTTTTATCAGTTTGTTTGCTTGCATACATAAACTTCACTTATATTTAACATCATCTCTCACTTTTGTTTGCAAAATATTTTGTGACACATGTAGGAAGGGCTCAATAAGTAGGAAGTTTTCATGCTCAAGTCGAGCCAAATCTAGACATTGGATCAAATGAATCTGCTCAAGAATGCATGGTCCTTGAAGATAGGGAGGAGGCACAAGTTCAAACAATACATGTTGGAGAGGGGTCGGGATCACTTCCTCCTACTGGTATGGATGAGCATATAAAACTAGCTGAGAAGGTGGGGAAACAAATTTCTCATAGAAATTTAGATCATTTACTTGAAATTGGATATGGAGAAACTGAAATATTATGCCAACCAGCCTTATAATAAGAGAAAGAGGTCAATGACTAAATCTGTAAATGGAATGATCAATCATCATTTCAATCATCTTGATACACTTGAAAAAACACAATTGTTATCATGTTTACTTCTTCATGATGAGCTCAAAGAATCATTACAATTTTTGGGTGTTCATTCAGCATCAAATAAGAAGAAAAACATGGGATTACAAAAGGATATTGTTCAAAATGTTAAAAAGGGTTTAGATTCCATTGGGAAAGGATCTCGATCAATGGATAAGGCCAATACAAGAAGGGTGATGTTGACATCTATTTTAAATCAAGATATAGAAAGAAAAAGAAAAATGTTTGCACTTTCAGCTAAAATTGCTTATAGTAGAACCAAACTAATAAAATATGAGGAAAAGAGAAAGGTTTTGGATGATAGTTCAGAAGGAAATTGGGAAATTATGTGTAGAGCTCCCTATTCTAACAGAATTGAAGATGTTGTTAGGAACTTGGTCTCAGGTTTTTGGCATGATCAGACTCGTCCATCATCAAATACTAGAGATGTTATGAGACACAGGATCAGACCTAGTATTTATGAAAATCATATCAAACATTGGCTATACATAACACAATTTGAGATGTATATGAACTTTTGTAATGCATATCCTCATATAAAGATTGGGAAAAAAATGTTTCAAAGGTTAAAGCCATATTATGTGAAGATAAACACGTTTTTTGAAACTTGTTGTTGTCGTTATCATATTGAATTTGATCTCTACTATCAGGTGTTTCGAAAGATGAGAGAAGAAAGATGTGGGTTTCAAAATGCACCTCCTAAACAAACAAGTTTTTTCATAAAGTCTATATTATGTGATCATGAAAATGGACCTCAAATAAACTACATAACAGGAATTTGTGAGACATGTGGAAATTTGGCTAAATTTCCTTCAAGAATTGAGGACACTGACCTAACAAAGATAGTAAATTGCAAGAGGTAAGTACTATTTTTAGAGAGTTTATTTGTTTCAATTTCTCATAGATCAAGTTATTTGGATTCTCTTTGATGCAATGTTTCATTGATCAAGTGTGGTTTATTAGTTATTCACATATTTTACTGACACAGGTACAAGTATGTAAAGTTGCAAACAAATTTTGGGAAAGAATCCACAAGGTTGATCTATGTAGAAGAGGAGATTCCCATTGAAAAATTTATGGAATATTTTTGAAATTTGATACAACCATACATACATCATTCATTTTTTGCTAAGTGGCAAGCACAATAATTCCAAACATTGAGAGATACTTTCCCACATGGAACAGTTCTATTAGTAGTTGACTTTGCAGAAAATTACTCCTTTGTACAATCGTGAGATTCAATCAAAGTAATACTTTTCAAAGCATATCACTATTATGGTTCATGTGTGTTATCAACATGCACAATCATAATTGGATGGTGTTGAGAGTACAAATGAAGAACTAGCCATTAAGAAAGAATATCACTTTTATATTAGTGATGATAAAGAGCATGACACACTTTTGTCCAACATTGCTTTTACAATATTTTGAGAATTTGAGAAGTAGGTGTAAATTTGAAAATCATTTTGTATGGTCGATGGATGTGTGGCACAATTCAAATATTCACGGCCATTCTATGCACTTTTTAGATATCATAAAATCTACAAAATACCACATGTTTGGAGTTTTTTTGAGAGTGGGCATGGAAAGGGTGAGCATGATGGAGCAGGAGCTTGCATCAAACGAGTTTTAAGAAAGCATCAAATGAGTTATCCAGAAGATCATCTAGACAATGCACATGATGTTGTTGAATGGTGCAAGAAACACTTTGCATCAAATGTGGTTGACACATCTTCAAGAAAAAATTGACACATTCCACATAGAGTGTTTTGGGAGATATCGGTTATTTATAAATTACATTAAATAAAAAATTGAAATTTATTTAAATTATATATATATATATATATACATATTTGTTCACATAAGTTTTTTGTTGTACATATGTATCTAGGTGTGGATAGAAGATCGATGCATGGATGCAAGAGGGTAGAAAAAACAAGATCTTTGCATTGTGTTAGGAGTTTAGATAGTCGCCATGGATGTATATTAGACACAAGGGATTACTCTTATTTTTGCATTGAGTGCATTGAGGGAAACTTTGATTATGCATGCAACAATCAAGAACTTGGATATGTTGGTAAACGAGATACAGTGCCACTAGTTGTTTCAGAAACATATGATGAAAATGAGGAAGAAAGATTTGAAGACATTCCTTTGATTTCAATTGATTCTGACCATATTTCAGGATTGGTTAAAAAAGGTACACATGTGTAAGTTTTCAATAATTTAAATATTATATATATCTAGTTAATGATCTTTAGAGACATTTCTAATTTTTTAAGATTTTTTTTGTGTAAATTTGGTGTACAGGAGATGTTTTTGCAGTCATAGTAGAGCCTAGAAACATTGAAGGTGTTATCTATTATTTATTGCATTGCATAGAAGAGAGGAATAAGCTAACAGAACCTAAAACAAGTGATGGAATGTCATTTCCCACATGTGAGTTTGAATTTAAAATTTTATATACATTGTATTCACATGTGCACATTACATTATAAACATTAAACATATATTGTACAAACCTTGAGCACAAAAATGTTGCACACGTTCATATGTCTTACCTTAGGTTCATGTTTACCATACAGGTTCTGTTGTAGTGCAAGGGACATATCTAAAACAAGTCAAAGTTGTTTAGCATGGGATTCATTTTGTTGACTATCAACTTGATAACAAGGTATATCAATATAGTCACTTAATAATCATACTAATTTACATCACATGCGCTCCACATGCACGCGGCTAAAGAAAATGGAGACTAGATATTGATGATCATCGTAATTCTACATGTTATTGAAGAGCGGGCTAAACCAGAATCCTTGACTTAGATTATATCCATGGTTTTCAAGTTCACTTGTAACCCTATACATGTTAAAATGAGAACTTATAGTAACTTTTACATAGTTGTAAATCATCTTGTGTAAATTACAATTATATGTACATATTTGTTCCATGGAAAATTCTTAAGTTCAAGAATCTTTGATAGCATCATCTCACACTTTTTTTGGTTGCATGTAAAACCATATATATGCTTTCAATCATTATTTGAAACCTAGTGAAGTTTTTTAAAAT